>JAASAO010001694.1:0-51836 GCA_017311375.1 Mytilus coruscus
TAAATGATCTGCAGTTAAAGAAAACATTGTAGAAAAAATTGGGACAATTCCAAAGTTCATCAAGGTCACAATGAATCATCAAATATATGATGCAATACCAAACTTGAGAACCGGAAGTTGTAGAGACATGGGACTACCACCATTCAGCTCAGGACAAATTGACTATTCAAATATCACAAGGTCAAGGTCATAGTACACTTTGAAGGTCAAGGTAAAATTTCATCATGACCTGACATTGACCTCAAATTGAAGGTCTTAAAATACTGATCATTTTTCAGTTTATAGTAGATTGATATCTGTTACCTTTAAAAGATATACACACAATACTATACTTTTAGAATTATCCTGTCGTAACTTTTGAACAGACGGTCGGACATTTTGAGCTTAATAAATAAAATGTAGAGCTCGTCGAGAGGAACATTTTATACACTGTATGTATGCAGCAAACTCTTATCGTTTTCTTAATATGGAAGCTTGAAATTGCAGCGTAAATTTTTTTGCACTCAGTGACCTTTGACCTTTGGTGCAAATTGAAGGTCACATGAATTAAAGATTATTGGTGAAGGTCCCAAGTCTCTATGACTTCCGGTTCTCGAAATAGAATTTTTCAAAATTGTGTATAATTTTTAAAGGGAAAAACTCCTTATAAGGATTGATAACAAACTAATTGTTTATGTTTATTAACATTGCCATCTGTTCTTGTAGATGCTGCCATTTTCAATTCAATTCTATCTCTAATACTTTTTAAGAAAATGCAAATAAAAGAAATTGCTTCAAGGGATATAACTCTCAAAGGGATGATGAAATCCTACGCAGCCTCATATGGTAATACATCAAGATGAGATCTACCTTTTGTACAAATAAGGTAATGATATCTTTTAAAACAACGAGGGGGCCATGTTGAAAAAACCAATAAAAGGAGATAACTTCTAAAGGGGATGATGAAATCCTTAACAGGGTCATCTGGTAATAGTTCATGATGAGGTCTATCGATGGTCCATATTTGGTCTTGATAACTCCAATAGAAACGAGGGAGGCCATGTCAAAAAATGTTGGAAGAAAAAAAAAAAAAAAAAAAAGAAAAACATTAGAAAAACAATAAGGTCTTTCCTAACGGAGTGGAAAGACCTTAAAAAAACATTAGAAAAACAATAAGGTCTTTCCTAACGGAGTGGAAAGACCTTAAAAATAAAAATAAGGTCTTTCCTAACGGAGTGGAAAGACCTTAAAAACATTAGAAAAACAATAAGGTCTTTCCTAACGGAGTGGAAAGACCTTAAAAAAACATTAGAAAAACAATAAGGTCTTTCCTAACGGAGTGGAAAGACCTTAATAAAAGGTAGGAAAATTAAAAGAGACCACAACAACAAAGACCATCGAGTCCTGTCCATAAATAGTAAAAATAGACGTTAAATCAACAGTGAACAACACAAAACCCGGATAGCCGGACGTTTGGCTAAAACTTTAGTGGGGCTAATCCAGTTTAACATGCAATCCCTCCCTGGCCAGACTTGTTGCAGGCACACAATCCAGTGGGTTAAATCAGTATAGCATGCACCCTCCCAGCCCGACTTTGGCACAATATGTAGCGGTGTATTGCTGTGTGTTTGTTTAATCTACATTGGCTAGAGGTATAGGGGATGGTTGAGATCTCACTAAACATGTTTAACCCCGCCACATTTTTTGCTCCTGTCCCAAGTCAGCAGCCTCTGGCCTTTGTTAGTCTTAATTTTAGTTCATTTATTTGTTTAGGAGTTTAGCATGACGTCCATTTTCACTGGACTAGTACGCATTTTTGTTAAGGGGCCAGCTGAAGTGCGCCTTCGGGTGCGGGATTTTCTCGCTGTGTTGAAGACCCCTTGGTGGCCTTTGGCTGTTTTGTTTACTCTTTTTGATCGGGTTGTTGTCTCTTTGAAACATTCCCGATTTCCATTCTCTATTTTAACATGCAAACTTCTAACTTTTTTTTGTCTGTCTTGACTATATTTGGCATTAAACAATACAAGAAAAATAAACTACAGAGTGCAGCTTCCAACAGGATTACAAGAAAATTAATTTGAAAAATGCGGTCAAAAGTCAAAATTAACTGGCAGCGGAAAAATGCAACAGCTTGATATTCATTTGAAATAAAATAATTGTAATGATTTACACAACTTTACTTTTTACAATATAAAAATTCAAACTATTTTGTTTTTTTGTTGTTTTTGATTAATTTACAACATCTTTACAAAGACCACATTCTGACTTCGATATTAAGTAGACCATAAAAGCGATGTTCATTATCTTTCTTCTGTTGTAAGTTTAACTTAGTTATTTTGTGTCATGAATTGGTATTGATGTCATCTCGTATGTTTTTAAATATGAAGAAAGGGGTAGTCCGGTTGTCTTATACGTCAATGAGACACAAAAATAAAACGACAAAAAATAAAAAAAAGGGGCAACATTCATTCTTCAACAAAAGAATGCATCACAAGAATGTAAGTTTTGTAAGAAAAAAACCAAATTCATGAGACGTTGTGTAGGACTTGAATAGCCAAGGCAAACTGATAAATATCTGAAAGAATGAATCGATTTATGTAAAAAAAAATCAAGGTATTAAACCAAAAAATAAAATGATTTTTCAATTATCCGGAACTCTTCACAAACAAAACCTACTTAATTCATAGTGACAAATAAGTTAATATTTAGGTTACACATTCTCACAAACTCTGTAATACATAATCTAGTGAATGATAAGGTCAAGTTTCATCCTGTTTAGATATAGGAAGATGTGGTGTGAGTGCCAATGAGACAACTCTCCATCCAAATAACAATTTTTAAAAGTAAACCATTATAGGTCAATGTACGGTCTTCAACACGGAGCCTTGGCTCACACCGAACAACAAGCTATAAAGGGCCCCAAAAGTACTAGTGTAAAACCATTCAAACGGTAAAACCAACGGTCTAGTCTATATAAAAAACGAGAAACGAGAAACACGTATAAATTACATAAACAAACGACAACTACTGTACATCAGATTCCTGACTTAGGACAGGTACAAACATTTGCAGCGGGATTAAACGTTTTAATGGTACCAAACCTTCTCCCTTTTTCTGAAACAATAGTATAACATCACAACATAGAATGGTCTATTCTGTTTCCGATATAATGAATGTTATGGTATCTTGTTTAGTTGAAAAGTTAGATTAGAATCAAGTCATGTTTTTTGTGCCACGAATGCGGATTAGTATAAAACAATACCTTTTTCCCAATTTGGGTTGAAGAAAGAAGGCTCAATGAATTTACCTGTTTTTAAATGAATTCAAGTCATAGTACTATAATCATTGTAATCTTTTGGTCATGCAGTCATTTAACCTATACTCGAGGACTATTCATAAATATTTGAATTCAAGTCATAGTACTATAATCATTGTAATCTTTTGGTCATGCAGTCATTTAACCTATCCTCGAAGATCATTAAATTCATAAATATTGCGTGAGAGTTTCACATTCATTTATCAACTTCCGGATAGCATATATAATACGCCTCTTTTAAAAATTTCCTTTGACACGTATGGATTTACACGTCTTCGTGTATATTTACACAATTTGAAATTACGATTTATATTTTGCACTTTGATATAAATACATGTGACTCTCATCATACTGCATTATTGATCAAAATAACCCGACTGACGCAAACTAATTTATTAGTGACGAGTATAAACATGATTAAAAATTTAAAAAAAATGAGATGTAATGATTCAACTTTGTTTACTGAAAACAATACTGTACTCGGTGACATATATACATATACAGATGTTTTTGTCACATGAGTGCAGACTTGTTTTTCCGTATACAATTTTAAAGTTACTTTAAGGAAATATTTATCTTATTAATATGATACAACTTACGTGTGTGACCTTTTTAAAGCGCCATTTCAAATGTTGTGCTAACTATTTATATATATTGATATTCAGAAAACCTATTCATTTCTATTTTTAAAATTGAAATTTCCCCGTTCCTATTTTAAGAAAATTGCACAAAGGTGTTTAAATTAAGTAAACTAATAATGTGTGGTCAATATTTCAACGAAACTAACCAATGCATTTATTCTATATTTTAAAATCATTGACGAGTTGCATAAACTCAGTAATGCATTTTCGTTACTTTCAGTTTTCATATGCAGTGTCACTGCGTACACTGTTTGGTCGTACGGCGAAACTGTCTCATGATTTATATATAAATATATCTTTAAATTCAGTTGCGTGTGGTTTTTCGTGGAAATGTTTCTGAAGTGTTTTATTTCAATGTAAGTTGATTATATTTAAATATCTACCACAGCAAATCATTACTATTTTAAATATATAATGCAAATATCAATAATGAAACATGAATGCCAGGGCGTTTTTAAATAATGTAATTTATGCAGCAGAAACGAAAGTTGTATTTTTATTTTTAGCCTCTGTTCTATGTTACTCATTTTATAAAAATAGAAAGAAAATCTTTATCATGCTAGATGTATTTATATTGATGTGCATTCTTTACTGATCGTTTTTATTTCATCATGCATGTTCATGTCAACATGGTAAATCCTACTGTATATTTCCTGGTTTCCCAAGCAGGTTACAATGGCCCACAACTCACAAGGCAATGTATATAGACTTATTTACACGATATTACTATAACAAAAAGAAGATGTGGTATGACTGCCAATGAGACAACTCTCCACCAGAGACCAAATGACGTAGAAGTTAACAGCTATAGGCCACCGTACGGCCTTCAACAATGAGCCAAACCCATATGGGCAGTAATATATGAATTGACCCGTAATGACAAATGTGAAACGATTCAAACAAGAAAAATTGTACAAAATAGTAAACGAAAAACAAATATGATATACAGCAACAAACGAAATCGGATCCACTGAATAACAGATTCATGACTTGGGACAGGCACATACAGAATGCTACGGGGTTACACATGTTTATCGGTAACCTCCTTATCGATCCAAGACAGTTTTGTAACAGTATAAAATAAGAATAAAATATAAATCATTTTTATTCTGATATTTTCAAAAAGTTTAACGAGGAATTGAAAAAATGGTCATCGCTTTCTGTTGAAACATTCTAGAATTGAATAATAAAGAGTATAATGAATAAGAGGCCCCCTCATGGGAGTGTCCAAGTAATCACATAATCACAAATGTTTTGCCAATATAATCACATAATCATTAATCATCTTTTTTAAACAAGATAATCAAATAATAAAAAAAATACAGTCCTAGATTAGCAAATAATCAAATAATCGTGAAATATTTGGTCTGGTAATCAAATAATCACTATAAAAAACGGCCAAGTAATCACATAATCAGTAATCCCATGAGGAGACTCGAATAACTATTTAACGACCTTCCAATAATATCCTTTAGATTCACTGAATAAAAATCGTGTACGGATCTAAAATATTGCTGTAGAAGAAAGCTTTGATACAATATCGCAATTTTCCAAGCTTTTGTAAAAGTTTAAATCGAAGAAATTCAATATCAAAAATCAACAAATATATGCGACAACAACACAGACTTATAGTGATCAATGAAAACTGTATTTGCTTTATATGTATACAGCACCAAAGTCTTAGACAATTCAATGATTAAAATAACCAACATTTAAATTAACTCGCGCCCTTAATATAATATTCTGAATAAAAAGAGGGATTGCAAAAGACCCTGCATTAAGTATACACCAACCTTTGTGTGTGTTTGTGTGTGTGGGGATCACTTTATTTAGATTATACAAATGATTACACAAGGAACCTTTTGGTCTTTAGAATATTGTAAAAATTAGAAGAAAAAAAACCCATCATTTTGTTCATTTATCAGATTGTAACTACATGTACCAGATGGTATAGTTTCTAGATCCAATGCAAGGTCATTTGGTAACCAGTTTAGACTGTTTCTAATGTAAGAATAGGACGTAAATTTGTATACAAAGAACATCGACAGCAGAAATTATTAGACCCCTCAGCGACAAGATAGATCTGATACAATGTGCGTTTTAAGGAATCAAAATTAAGGAATGTAGCTGAACATCTAAATTGCGTTATTATAATTTTTAAAACGATTCTGCATGTTCAGGGACAACCTCGTTTATAGATAAACACCGGCGAACATTCTGACTTGTAAATGGCATTGGGAACACATTGTTTGCAGTTATTTATCTATAATTTCAATTGATAGGACGGACCTTAAATATGTAACATACATTATTCATTTGATCTAATACATTTATGAAATATTGAACAATACAAATTTGCTTCATGGGCAAACGTTATACATAAGACCGAAAATAGCAACGATTAGCAACCCCTTTCAAAAATATCATGCATACATCTATTGGCCTTTTGGTGAATGCGACAAAAGGGGCGCTTGCAGATGCCGGATTTGTCTACACTGGAAAGGAAGATATACTCAAATGCGAAACATGCGAGAAGACTACACGTTATCATCACTGGAAGGGGAAAAAGACCCCAAGTCAAGCACACATAGACCTAAACCGCCACTGCGAATTCGCAAAAGACAATTCAGAAGTAACCAGTCTGTACAATCGACTAAATGGCCGTCCGATGTGTCCGTATTATGAGGAATATAATCACAGACTTTCAAGTTATAGCACTTGGAAATTTGAGGATATTCAGTCATCAAAAGGTCTTGCCGACGCTGGATTTTTTAATAACAGGTATTTCAAATAGACAATCATAGTGTATTGACCTAAGATATATAAAAACGATATAATGATAAGGCCCAAAAACGGGAAAAATGCAAGTCAATAATCCATTGTTTTCTTTATACTGCATTCTTAAACATTTTTATATCCATTTTGTGTCATTATTTTTTTCCTTCAAAATACTTTTTTAAGTACCTTTTAAGGTTTTCCATAGAAAAGAATCTTACACTGACAGATTAAAATATTTACGTTTGAACATGTTCAAAGTTTTAAAGTTGTATGCGTGGCTTAATAAATTATCCGGTCAGTGACTGTGTCACATTTATTTTCATAGTCAACGCATTTTTACTCATTGTTCACGATTGCAGTATGAAGCTTTCTAGTACATGTTAGAGGACGATGATACCTTTCTGCAGGATTCAGAACGAGTGTTAGTGATTACTAATCTTGATCAAGGGTTTTCATTCTCTTACAAACTTGGAAGATTGTTAAGTTGAATTTGGCTCAAATGGCTCAAATAGTTGGTTTTAATCAAGAACAGATTTCATGGTCAGTGCAATGTTTATAATTAATGCATGACTTACTCTTTATGGATAATTATAAGTTTTAGTAATGTTAGGAATTAGCTCTTATAATTATGGAAATTTTAATAAATTGTATTTTCGAAACTAGATTGAACACATGTATCATGATGGAGGTAAGAATTTTTATTCTGATGGTTTACGAAATTGGTGATTAGGGTTAGATATTAGTTAATTACCAATCTGTTGTTGCTTGATGCAATATAACTTAATATCAACGTAGATTACAGGAGTATCATGACTGGTTAGAATAGTAGTCAACATGTGAAGTAATAGATCTGCATATAAGATCGCTTTTAACGATATCCAATTTCCAAATTGAATAATATATTGGAAACAAAATATTAGTGAATAAATCGATTTGAAGGACATATTAATATGACCCCAAACTTGATCATAGACATCCAACATATACGGTCAATCTGCAGTTTGTTTAGAAAAAAGTGTTTCATATCTAATTATATATAAAATCAGGTATGTAATGCTAGTATCTAATACTGCGGATAAATATTAACACAGAGTTACGGATGATATTGGTATCTCGGGATGATACGGCATGTGATACAGATTTTGCCATGTTTTATACGCTTTATCATATATTTAAACAGAAGAGTATATAGGAACTGCTTACTGATCCAAAGCACCTGGGTTACCTTCAGATTTATTTTTGCCTTGTTTTAAAAGCATTATCATATATAGGAACTGCTTAATTATTCATTCGAAGCACCTGGGATACCTTACAATTTACGTCCTGTTTATTTGTGTTTTGTATGGTATTTCATTGAGTTCTTTTTATTTTCCTTTAGTAATGTTGTACTATATATACATTCTGCATAAAACCTGTTAATAAAAAAAATAGTAACAATTAACCAAGAATTTAATAACAAGTGTACTGTAATAACATAAACAAGAGACTACTTTGAGACTGGTGAGTGAAATGTGCACATTTGAAATATCAAAAGTTTAACCCTCTTGCTGTCGGTAGTCTTTTATGGTTGCATTTCGAGTGCCAAAAAATATAAAAGCTCGACGTCTTTGACTCACATGCAAAACAATGACGTCATTCTATAAATGACGTCACGCCCTAATGACCGTTTCATTTGGGACCAATTGAAGAAAAATATTTTTCACTATTTAATCTTCGGGATTTTATATGAAAGAGATACAGAAAAGATGAGAAGCTTGCATAAATTAAAACATGGACTTCATGTAAATTTAGGCGGAATCACTACTGTCATATATGAGAAATCCCAGTAGGGGTGTGATAAAGGGTAGACATGCGATAAACGGGTGTGATAAAGGGTCCGCATCAAAGTTGAGCGATACGGATTAAACAGCAGGCTATTTATCAAATATTCAAAACTAATGTATTAACTACTAAATATATGATATAAGATTAATGACCTTTCGTCTGATTAGGATGTGCTAAACATTTCCTTCAATATTTTGTAATGGAGAGTTGAGTTCGTTTGTTAAGTCTTTGATGACCCGTTGTACAAGTTTTCGAAGAAGTGTTATATCTACGTATTTTCGATCGCGCTTCTCCAAAAGCAATACGATACAAACCGTTGCCTTTCTTAGTCACATTTGAAGGAGATATTCATTATTTTCAACAATATTATAGAAAATTTATAAATTAATACTTTAATTATTAAAATATATGCAAATTAAAGTATCACGGCCAATAAGTACACACTACACTACCAGGCAAACTTAGACTATGGATCTCTATGAAATTGTACCACCATGTTCCATACCGAAAAAACCAAAGGCTGGGATTGATTTTGGAGGTTATGGCCATAAGCTTTTAGGAATTAGGGGAGAAAAGGGGGTCAACAACCAAACTTTTATAATACTTTGTATACATTGCTTATTTATTGATTTCTTGACCAATTTCAATGGGGTTTAATTTAAAGTCTTGAATTTTTGTGGTTCTTTAATATACTGAATCTTACCGTGAATCTAGATTTTGGATTTGGGGCCCAGGTTTTGAATATGAACGCATTGAGGTCCAAAGGTTCCAAAATTTACTTTTGCTTGATTTCATAAAAAAAAAAATAATGAAGAATTGGGGTTCTTTGATATGCCGAATTTAACCGTGTATTTAGATTTAATTTGGGCTTCGTTTTCAAATAGGCCCACATAAAGGTCCAAGGGGTATAGAATAAACCTTTGTTTGATTTCAACAAAATGATAATTCTTTGGGTTTTCTGATATGTTAAATCTAACTATCTGTATTTAGCTTTTTGATATTGGACCATAATAGGTAAACGTCTAATTTCAAATTTTAAGTTCTTAGACAACATTCATTCTGTGTAAGAAACCTATGTTGTGTCAAATATTTAATCACAGTCCAAATTAAGAGCTGTATCAAGCTTGAATATTGTGTCCATACTTTCCCCAACTGTTCAGGTTTCGACCTCTGGTCGTATCAAGCTGCGCCCTGCGGAGCATTTTGTTTTTCTATACACTAGAAAACAAATAGGATTTTATCCTAGATTTTATTTCGCTCATTATTTATAGTTAAATCCTCTTAACAGGATAATCATAAATAATCTTAGACGAATTTAGAAATTGACTATATTTTTATACAGTTTGTTTGTTTTGAAATATGCAACTTCTACATTGTGCTACTTAAAGCATTGAGTATGCTCAACTGTAGCCGATTGACAAATGCACAAAAATATAACCAAATTGACTTCGCTAAAGTAGTAGAGTAATCGATTATTAGAAGGAGAGTCTGTGATATATAAACAAATAATGTGTAATCATATGTTAGATGAGTATGTACAACGCTCTGTACGATCACAACATCCAACATATCCTTTATTTCAGCCTCAGTAAATATTTCCCGTCTCTCATTTGGTCGACAAAATGACCTACCTACTAGGCTTTCTCATTGGCACTCATACCACATCTTCTTATATCTATTTAATTTCGATTTGAATTTTCATGACAAATGTGCGAATGGACTTTGTGAAAAAAAAAAACAATAAGAAATAAATCAATCATCGTCATTTTTTTTTCTCTTTTTCATAATTCATAACATGATAATTATCTTCAGAGTGTTGCTATGTTCTTATTTTCATAAATGATATTTGTAGTTGCTTTTCATTAAATTCAAAATGGTATTTAACTATCGTTTGAAAAAATCTCTCTCCATGTTATTTAATATTTAATATATAGCCATGATGAAATAAGATTTCCGAATTCTACTTAATTTTGTATTTTATATATTTCTTACAATAGTTTTAATGTCTTATTTAATCATGTTTATAGGACAAAAAAGAAGATAAAGAATATATATGGTAGGATTTTTCTAATTAAGTTAAAGACGTCGAAAAGAAAAGACAAACAAAATTCAACCTGTTGAAAGTATTCCGATAAAAAAAAAAAACAAGGAAATCAATACAATTATTGACCTTTTTTGTTTTCAAATAAAAATGAATAATTGCCGAAAATATAAAGAATTCATTATTTTTTAGTATTTTTTGTTAAATTGAAATCAGCTGATATAAAACAAATATAATTTAAAAGTGATTTGATGAGCTCTCGTCATTGGAACTTATTTGTCCATAACAATTTGGATAGCGATTGGCTAAATAATTGTTTTTGTAAATGTTAATACCAGTTATTACTAGACTGGTTGGGTTTATATTAAAATACTTTTAGTTTTATACTTTATCATTTCAAATTTCATTTTCCATTCTTAATATGTTGGATATAGGTAGTTGATGCGTCGATCAACTTTGTTCTGCTCTTCTTCGACTGCACATATTTTTCTTGAAAGGACGATTTGTAACAAGTTGCGTCAAACCGCTAGGATTTTCATCCAAAGAATTTTAATTATCTTCAGGAAATTTCTTCTATATAGGACGACACATTTTTAGAAATTGAAGAACATTTGAGAAAATATTTTATCTGGTGGTGAAAATTCTTACTGTTGTATAATGGCGTTTCCCCCATTAAGTTAACGTGATTGGTGAGAACGAGGCGATTTTGATTTTGCTTCACATGCATGCCTATTCGAATGAGGAGGTACTTTTGGTTGTTATTGTTTTCATAGCCATTTTCCAGATTTTTTGCTAGCACAAAAGTTGCATATAAATGCTGATGAGTTGTTGACTATTAATGTGTGAATGAAATTATGGAATTTTAAAGGAAAGAAATTTCTGTAAATTGTTATGATATTATATTTAGAGAAATTTGGCTTCATGTTTTTTGAAAAAGTGTAGTATATGGTTGATAAAAATATATTATTGTAATTTTGGTGAAAAAAAAATTTCAGAATGTCGATCTAAATATGTCTCAGTTTTGCTTGAAAACATTTAAAAATTTTATTGCAAACACTTTTGCGGATATTTAATCCATACTATTTTTAATTGTAAGATTTGGGATATTGAAGGTTCAGTATTTAGTATGTGCTTATTTTGGGGTGATCGTTGGTTTGACTGCAAATTATCTTTATGAATTGGTGTACAGTTTTTATTTATGCATGTTGTTCTTATCATGTTATGTGATTTTCTGCTGTATGTGTATTTGAAAGCTATTCGTTTGTTTATTAATCTTTTTGATCTTTGTTAGCTGCTTATTAAAATCTGTCACAATCGCCTATAATACCCGATGTTTTATAATGTCTGTATTTTTGTTTATCTCGCATATAGAGATAGACAGTTGAAAAAAAGAAATATGTTAATTGTATTCAAATAAATATGAAATTCGAAAGTTAACTAAACTTCCTATGTGATTTGCATCAGAATATTGAACATCTATACTACTAAAATAATGAGGTCCACTTTGTTAGCCAGCATGACGTAAAAACGACGAACCAAAGAATTCAACTTTATATATAGCTAATATAGGACAATGGTGTTGATTAAAAATTACACCATTCCAGGCCTTTTTGTTTTCCACATAATTAATATTACCAATGATTAACAAGTTCCGGGCCGAATCCGATACCGATACCAATCGTATATGTCACATGTAGTTGCCGGTTGTTTGAATGTATGTTCCGTATCTTCTTTCTTTAATTGGAGGACCACCATGTGGTATGGTGTAAAGTCGGACATTTAACACATTGTATCGGTGCAGATTTGATGTGAGAATTTGCCTACCAAGTTCCCAGCCTGGCCGTTACGGCTCTCACTACCAGAAAGTTAACCTTCCCCAAAAACAATATGTACAATGCATTAAAACATACAAACACACACTCACCTGATTATATACAAAATAAGGGATAAGGTCACGCCGGATGCCGCACAAATGCCATGGCAACGAACGGTAAACATGTGTTAAGGTAACTAGAAGGTTGTGGTTAGAAAACCAGGACGGGTTTAAACAGAAAGATTTTGAAAGCAGAGAAAACTGTGCACCTTATAATCAGCATGACTTTATCAGACTACAAGACAATACGAATAGTAAAAATCAAGGCTAGAACTTGGTCGTAGGTACTTTAATTCAGTCAAGGACCCTCGATGTCGCAGGTGTGTTCTAGTGGCTATTTATATAAACCGCAGATCTAGTAACATGAGTTTTGGAGAGAGTATCAGCTAAAGATTTAGATTATAAAGTTTTGTTACATTTTGCGTTGCTGTGATATTGTGCTTTTTTTTTTTTTTTTTTTTTTTTTTTTTTTGTGTTTTGAAGTTATTAAACATAAAAGGTACCAATTGTATTGCATCAGTAAACATTTATAAATTTTGTTTTGTAGTAAGTTTCAATCATATATCCTATCAAGTTGATAAAAGCCTTTTTTACCATTTAGGTTTAGTACTAATAAATACTTTAAGTCTTATACGGTATTATTTAAATTGTTCGCAAAATATTTAGTATATATAGTTGATGCGTCGATCAACTTTGTTCTGCACCTCGTTGAGTGAATTAAGTTTTCCTCATCCGCCTTTATCCCTTAGAGAATGATTTATATTTTTATACAAATAAAGGACGACAAAATAACTTTGTGAATTGGTTTTTTTACGCATGTGTGGTTTATGTGCGTTGCTCTGTTTTTTCTGCTAAATGTTTATTTTGTAGAAATTAATTTGTGTATTTGGCTGCTTGATGAATGCAATCATATGTAATGTTTGTATCGCTTATAGAGAGAGGCGAAAGATACCAAAGCGATATAAGGGGTTATTCTATTAAAATGTGTTGTCATAAGAAAAAGTCTAATGGTATGCAAATTGATACTAATTTTCATGTAACAAGAACTTTGTTTTTCAAACAATAGATAACAAATGAATGGATAATTCTTTTACAACATGTACAATGCTCAAATGAACCTCTCTTTAAATGTATGGAAAACATACGGCCATCCTTCAAACATAATTAATTCATAAATGTTTTTCAAATATACAATTATATTCTTATCCTTCTTGAGTTGTTTCATGAAACTGTGATTCTATGCGAAATAATCATCAACATAAGTGAGATTTTTTTTCCATGTTAAAAGTCATAGTGTTTTGGTTTTTTTACACATGAAACAGTCATACAGACGCTGTTTAATTGTCATTTTTTTCAGATGCACGAATTGATTTTGTGTGATAAATTGTATAACAAAAGAGTTTTCTTTCATGTTTGTGGAGGTCGTAAAAAGTTTAGGAATCACCTTGAATTTGCAGTCAGATGATTTTAAGACACAATGATTATGATGAACTAGTAATAAAATGTTTATTTAAATTATAAAACAACACACTTATAGCTTACCACACGAGCCAACTATTTACACAAAACTTAGTCTTTTCGACATTACAGGTCTTGTACAATCAAACACTTGTTACCATGCTTGAACAATAGGTGGGGAACTTTGAAATACAATTTGTTAATTATTACAATGTAATTACATGTGTTACAATGTATACAATCAAGATTTTCGTATTTGACTCTTTTGTATATTTTTGGAATAAGAAGCACAACTTTTCGAATATATATTAAATCTAATAGTCAGGTGTAAGACATTAAGACGCTAAGAAGTACTGTCACCTATTCTTAAGTCAAGTTTATTATCGTAATCAAGAGGTTACAATGTACTGTCTTTTTCAATATTTGAAAATAAAATTTGATTTTTTTGACAAAGGAGGAAAAAGAAGATACAAGTCCGGTATATGCAATAGTCTTAAGGATAATGTTCCACTTCGAAATGAAAGTGAAGTTTGTACATATAATGATATCCTGAAAGGCAATTGCATTAAATGTAAAAACGAAAAAGCAAATACTTTATTTCTAAAATGTGGCCATAGGATCACGTGTTTCCAGTGTTCTCTTTTATTCATCAAATGTCCATATTGTGATACCAATGTAAAGGATAGAATTAAAACATTCTTATGAAATGTTGAATCGCCAACACCGAACAGTGTTCTCTAATTTTTAGTACATACAAGTCTCGGTATTCTGCAAATATATAACTGTTTTCATGTGATGATAGTAAAGGTTTGATTATTATCTAAAACTGTTCTTTAAAGGAAAAATGAAGATCGACTTTTGCTTGATATCGATCAAAGATATGATGGAAATAAATCTTCTGAACTCGTTTGACAGTCAGACACAAGGATCCAAGACAAGACAAGACTTGAAGGAGTCGGCTCGTTTGATGAGGTGTTAATATAAAAATCTAGAATACAAATCTATGAAACAGGAAACATCTCTTCAATCAAATTGATGGAAGAAAATCAAATGAAAGCTCAGGACCAAATACGACTAAATGAAATTATAAACATATTTTGGAAGCGCAGAGGCACTTTTGTTTAATGTAGTCACTGTCTATCTTGATTTTGACGAAAACTATGACACTACATGAAAGGTAAGTTCGTTTAATATTTTAAGATTAAAAAAAAAAAAAAAAAAAATAAAAACGAAAAAACATAAACATTGAAAGTGCAAAAATGAGAATTAAAGAGAATTAAAAAGGAGAATAACCCCGACCAGTCGAACAAAATAGTATCTTTGCAATGAAAAGTTCAATGGTTATAATCATTTTGCCCAGTATACTTGTCTCTACACCTGCAAAAGATGCATGCATATAGGAGAATAGCCTGTTAGCATCAACAATTGTAAGATTGCCATAACAAGAATAAAGAGCTTAACAAATCAGTGATCGACATGACCAGACACATTTGTTCTCATTGAAGTCTTGGTAACCATCTTACTGACTTTTCGGGATATGAATTGCAGCATACAGAGGAAGGTATGCCTAACTCCAAGGTAAACTCAAGAAGGGAGCAGTCCATAAAACCTGAAAATAATCAAACGCTCGACCTTGTCAACAAATGGAACGAATGGCAAACAACTGTCACAATCTTGACTAAGTAAAGTCATTTTTGAGAGAAAATGATTAGTTTTTCCTAGTTCCAGAGCTATCTATACCTCTCATTTGTATGGCGGTTTTCTTCATAGTTCCATTATATTGTCAATATTGGGTGACTAACCCAAAAAAGACATAACTGTTTAACGTAACAGTAATTGAGATCCAGCAGCCAAAACTGTGTAAACACCCACCAAAGACATACAAACACAACTGACTAAAAAATCAAACAAACACAAATAAATCTATCAAAGACGCCAACAAAAAAGTGTATGTAGCTAATAACACATACAGTATAGAAAAACATAATTCCATACACACTTTCTCAATAAAGTACAAATTAATTAAATTATGAATATATGGTAAACAAAATGAAAGCAACACTATGAAAATTTCATTATTCCGAGGCACGTCAAGCATGTGACCAAAACGACCAAAATGGACATAATAGTACAAAGACAAATAAAGTGAAAACAGAAAAATAATTAAATAATACTTAACTTCAGCACTTAAAATCTATACCTCAAGATCATACTGTATGATTTGTAAAGTAGACACTGAATATTTATCTTTTAGGTCTTGGTACTTTCCCATGAACTTAAAAAAAAGGACGAGACGTTTTTTACGAAACCCTGGATCCTTTTCATTTGCCCAGTCACCGATGACTTTTTACAAAGTCTAAGTAGCAGCTGCAAGCTCTTGAATATCGCATCATTTGAGAAATGTATGCTCTTTACGCGGTTCATGTTGGACTATCGATGCTAAGATGAGGTAAATGTATAATCTCAAAATTGTCATTTTACTTGAGTTGGCATTTTCCACACTCTTTCTGTTGTCCTCATTCTTCTATACCTATTCTTTGTCGAGATCTTGGAATGATTGTTCAAAGATATTTTTCCTTGAAACATAAAGGCTTTCTTATTATTTTACTTTTTACCAGCTGTCATAAACAGAAATTTGCTCATCTGACAACACCAAAACTTCATTTCATGTTCCAAAAATAGCATTTCCATACTCTCATTCAATAAATGTATCTGTGATATTAACAGTTATTTTGAAATATTTGAATTATATGAATACAAAGAAACTTCATAATTTATATTATTAGATGTTTTCCAAACGTAATTGAGATGGCAACCAAACAAGAAAAGGTAACACAAAAGGATATATAGAGGGTAAGATGGTCCAAAAAGGTATTCAGTGAACCACTGACAAGTGCCAGCACAGTTTGACTTTAAGGGTGGATAAACTGTTATCGAGACGGCACCGAACAAGAAAAGCTAAAAAATATATATATATATATATATATATATAGATGGTCTAATGGTCCAAAAGTATCTTCAGTTAACCAATAACAAGTGCCAACACAGTTTGACAGACTTTAAGGTACATTAACTGTATATCGCCATCTTGGATCATTGTAAATTGGCAGTACACAATCGGTATAGTTCTTTGCGTTAATCTGCAAATTTTTGGACCGAATGGCAACTTTTGTGTAAGACTGTTTTTCTTTTAAATAAGGAGAAATAACTGATTAAATTTATTATTAAAACTTTCTTTTTAGAAATGTTTGTTTTTGTTTTCAACTTAGCCAGATAAGGGGAGATAATTCTAATAGATTCTTTTGATTAAGGAATTTAAATGAAATATTCCTTTTTTACTTGTAACAAATTTGATGACAGATTTTTTTTCTAAAAGTTTTGTATAAAACCTGACAATATTGGGTGTTTTTCTTTTACAAAAAGTTTTTTTTTTTCGTGAATAGTATATGCAAAATTTGGCAATTTTGCTGAAATTGCAGCTTGAAAAATAACATGGTAACCCTCACTTTTTAATTTGTTTTTGAAAAAAGCATGGTCAGATCTACATAATGACAAATTATAAGAACATTCTATTTGACGAAATATTTAGTGTTGATCCACCTTAAAGGTTAAAGGGAAGACGTTTGTTTAAAGACAAGAACGGACGTTCATACATCATTGTACATGTACTACTTTTTGATTTTGCACTAGCTTAACTACAAGGGCTATCTACAATCTAAAACTAAAAAACTTCGATCCTTGATTTGATAATCTATTTATAACAAGAGGCATATAAGTCCTTTTTTTATTCTGCGACTGAGTTACGTGATAAAACATATTTTTTTCACAAAATGCATACACTGTAAAGCCTTCCGTTTTAACATTTTAGAGAAAAGTTTAACAAGAATTAAAGATTTATCAAAGGTAACAAGATAGAAGATCGAAAACAAGGTAATGCTATTTTATATTTAGTACAAGCATGTTCCAAGAAGAACGAATACAGATAGTTTTGAAAATGAGAAAAGCAGCATTTGTCACAGAGAAAGTTCGGCAAAAATGAGTTTTTGGTTACTTTTTTTTTTTTCCTATTGCGTGTATTAAGTTATCAAAACATCAAGAACAATAAAACAACCTTAGTATTTTGTATAGACTGAACTACAGAAAATGTTAAAACCATTTGATTGAAATAGAAACCAATTAAACCTCTTTAATTCGTTTCTGTATCGTTTAAATGGGTATTGATGATGGCACCTTTCAAAGCTTAGTCATTTTCGTATGTGCAATTTACTTGTTTTTGGGGGAAGGGGGATTCAAAGTGTGATTTCATTTTCTGTCATTTATGAGTTGCTGTATTGATGTATATACACATGTATGACAAATATCTGTTGAAAAACCTCGCCCGTAATTATAAATTATGTAATTCATTGACCGCTCCCGACATGTGTAACTTCAAGACATATCTTAGGGGCGATCGATGTCTTTCAAAATGACTGCACTTTTCTTGTATCCCTGGTGTTTTCGACTGGAGAACCGTCGTACACAAGCATCGCACAAGTTGGCACTCCGAGGCTGGTGGGGAGCAAGAAGCTGAACTGTGGTTTATTTTTATCAATAGTACTGCTTAAGTCGACGCTAGGGGCCGTCTTGACCTTGTTGTAGTGTATGAATGATTCGTTCATTGTTGAAGACCCTACATCAACTGTCAAGATGAAGAACAGGAATAAAAACCCTGTTCATTGATAATTTTCTATGTTTTCTATGTATTGTGTGCGATTTTGTCCCATGTACAGTTACTCCATATCCTTTCATTGTCTATACAACCAAGTCTAAATTGAAAACAACGTTCAAACCTATGATTGCGTTGGATAAAAACCGCAATTTTTATACGTGTGCACGCAAAACAAATTTCTTGGTAGAGGGGTCTAAATACAGCATACACAACATTTTCCAAAAGACCAAAAAAGTGAAAAAGTATATTTTAACAAAACGCATTTGACTAGCAGGTCGAACAAAGGATGTTCTTAAACCCTGCTGACTGCCATGGCGATTGCCAAATAAACGGATCACCAGATGTAACAAAATGGATCTTAATTATTAATTTAATACCAAACAGAAAACAATAAACTTGCGGAAAAGATGGTATACCGCAAACATGAGGTGTAAAAATTTGTACATCATATCCGGATTTCGACAATTAATGTCTTTTCAGTGATACAACATAAAAGGACAAAATAAAACCATTAACACTTGAATCAAGAATATGCCTTACTTGCTAAGGTAAGTTAATTCAAAAAAAAAAAAAAAAAAAAAAGGAAGCAAAGGAGTAGCTCTTAAAGTTTCGAACAGTTAGACAACAGTAATGTTATATAATTATGATAAAGTGTAAACAAGAAAAGCTATTTACCTTGTATTTACTAATTTCAATGTTTATTGTTTTAAACTTAAAACAATTATCTATTGTAGGTATGGTGCATAACTTTATGTGTATATGTTAGTATTTACATTGTGTAAAACAGCATACCACATGTACCAGGAACACTGACAGAATAACGATTTACAATTTAATTACAATATAACAATGAAACACTCTAAAGTCGGATATAAAATACTATTCATATTTTCAGACTGAAGCATAATTTGTTTGTATAATAAAGCAGCATTATGTCAATTTAATGCAATTTCCTGTCCAGATTTATACAATAGCTGAGCGTCCATTACGACTCACTATCCGGATTCATACCTGTCAAAGATAAGGACCTTCAAATGTGAATTTGAACTTTTTTTGAACCAGCTGGCCACGTTATTACTGGTGACCTTAACATTGTCAATAGCACTTCTCTGCGAATTGTGTTATCCAAAGGCCCGAAATATTGTAAGCCTGAATCCATCAATTGGAAACACAACTTCAAAATACTGATGAATTCAGTCGAGGATTATGCTAGGCAATGGGTTAAACGCGAGAAATAAGACTAAGATACCCTTTCCGAATGGATTAAGGCTGTGAGGGAGTTGATACAAATTAGGATTAGGAAACTGAATGGGTTTATGAATACCCATGCTACATCAATCTTTAAAGACCCAAATGTTGCAAAACACTTGTCCTATATATATATATCTCGATTTAATAAATCTAATAATCATGTAAGAATGTAAAAATCTATAAATATATCTTTACTTTTTTGTGGCTGTTGTCATATCAGTTAAAAAGATAGTTATATAAACAGTTAAAATTATAAAATGTAGAGGTTATTGGTCAAGTATGGTTCAAACTGGTCGACCCGTGGTCGAGTATGGTTCAGACTGAAAAAATAGGTCAAGAACTGGTCGAGAACAGGTTGAGAATAGATTAATACAGTTTCAGACTTGTCGAGTAATAATTCAGACTTTTTTCTATGTCAAAGATAAGGTTCAAGTACAAATCAGTACAGTCCAGTATGGTTAAGATTTGGGTCGAGTAATATTAAGTAAAATTAAGACCGATTCAGACTGATCGAGTAAAAGTTAGTACAGTCGAGTACAGATATAGGCCATTTCAGACTTGTACTTTTGGTTTGTGGTGATAATTAGTTATAAACAACGTCATATATTATTTGTGAAGTTGATATAAATATTTATCAACAAGGTCTTGGTATCTTCCGATGAACTTTTGTAGGATTAAGTAAAGTGAACAAACGATAAAGAAAAATGCACAATTAACAATATTAAAGGGACATTAGCTACGAGATATAAAAAAAAAATTAAGATATAATTTTTTTTAATCATTGATGAAAGTGAAATAATGAAATAATAATTCGCTTTTAGCAGCCAATTTGGTTCAATTTTGTCAAAATAAGCAAAGAAACATCGCTGATGAATTATTCACTTTCAAATGAATAATTAGACCTCATTGAATCCGTTTTCATGTGACCTTCAATTTAACCCCTAAGTTGGACATGGGTTACGCATGTATTCGGCTATTAAAAGGAAAAGAATGTCAACATTGAAATTGAAACAAAGATGAACCATTTAATTGACTGATTCGATCCACTAAAAAAAATTTTATACAGGTAAAAATAATGATAAACATACGTTTTAACCTACAATATGAAATCAAACAGACTAAGAAAAATCCGATTGCACGTGGTCACTATCTGTGTATATTCAAATTTATTTATGTATAAATCGGGTATATCACCGTCGGCAGTCTTCGGAGGTCATCTCGATTTTGAATTAGATGGCGTCAAGACAAAAATACACACGAAATGTTGATACATATAATCGAGTCCATGCATTGTAAATTGTTTATTTTAGACTTTTTGTAAAAGAGGGGCGAAAGATACCAGAGGGACAGTCAAACTCATAGATTGAAAATAAACTGACAACGCCATGGCTAAAAATAAAAAGACAAACAGACAAATAATAATACAGAAGACACAACATAGAAAACTAAAGACTAAGCAACACAAACCCCACAAAAAAATGGGGGTGATCTCAGGTGCTCCGGAAGGGTAAGCAGATCCTGCTCCACATGTGGCACCCGTCATGTTATTACAAATCCGGTAAATAGTCTAATTCGGTAGGTCACATTCGTGAAAAGGGAAGGATATTGAAGTTCTGACATAAGGAACATATCCGATATCATCTGTGAAACGGTTATTCCATAACGGTCAACCAACTCGTGATGGCGTCCGTAAAATTTACGAAGGGATGATTTCAGCTTCACCATTTGGAACTCTTGGTTTAATAGCTTCCTTGTGAGCAGCAATCCTCTATCAAGGAAATCATGATAGCAAATACAAGCCCGGGAATGTCGTATCAATTGGGAGATATATACTCCGTATGCAGTTGCTGCTGGAATGTTGCTACATAGAAATGGAAAGTACACAATTGGGAAGCTGAAATCATCTCTTTTGTCGTAAAGTTTTGTTTTCAACCGACCCTCATTGTCAATTTCTAGATGTAAGTCAAGATATGAGGCAGACTTAACTGTATCTGTAGTATCCTTTATCTCTAGTTCGATGGGATAGATTCGTTCAACATAGTCACCAAATTTTGTATTATTTAGTGAGAGAACATCATCTATATAGCGGAACGTAAAGTTAAAGGATATTGCTTACTTCTTATCTTTCTTCCTAAGAAGTTCCTGTATGAAGTCAGCCTCATAATAATAAAGAAACAAGTCGGCAAGAAGAGGGGCACAATCGGTTCCCATTGGAATTCCGACAGTCTGTTGAAAAACATGTCCTCCAAACGTAACAAATATGTTGTCAATCAAGAAATCAAGCATCTCGATAATGTCAGTTTCAGAGAATTTTTGTTTGAATCAGAGTAATTCTTTACAAAGTAGGATTTATCCCTCTCCAAGACAAGATACTTTTCAATGAAACAAAGTAATACCAACTCTTTCAATTTGTCTTTTAGTTTGGAATGGGGAATACTTGTGTAAAGTGTAGAAAAGTCAAATGTTTCAATACTATTGCATGATGAGAGAGTCTTAGATTGTATGTACTCTAAAAGATCTTTGGAATTTTTTAGTATCCACATCTGATGCACGCCACCTCTAGAATAGGCAGTTTCATAATAAATTTGGAGCCCGGCTTTGATTGCTGATAAAATAGATGTTAATAATTCAGAAAGAGGTTTCGTGGAGCACTTGGAAGACCCAGCAATATACTGTTGTTTGTAGTTTAGGTATCCAATACAGTGATGGAAGATCCAGTTCTTCATCTTTGGTTGAAATTCCAAAGAACATAGAACAAACCTATGATTATCCATGATTTCCTCTTTGGTAAGTGTCGTGAGGGTATATGTTGAGTTTCCAAGTGAATTGTCAGTACCTAATTCATTTATCAAGCAGTTTATGTAATGATATTTACACACAAAAACGATGTTGTTTGGCGCTTAATCTGCGGGGACAACAACATATTTGTCATGGAGGTAGGACAAGTGTTTTGCAACATTTGGGTCTTTACAAATTGACGTAGCGTTGGTATTGATAGACCCATTTAGTTTCTTAATTCGGATTTGTATCAACGACCTCACAGCCTTAATCCATTCGGAAAGAGTATCTACGTCTTCTTTCTCGCTTTTAGCCCATTGCCTAGCATAATCCTCCACTGAATCCATCAGTATTTTAAAGTTGTATTTCCAATTGATGGATTTAGGCTCACGATATTTCGGACCTTTGGATAACAAATTTCGCAGGGAAGTGTGATTGACAATGTTGAGGTCTCCGGTAATAACGTGGCCAGCCGGATTATATGTGAATTGGGAACTAGCACAGGTGCAATCAGGAGGTTTAGACTTGAAGTCGTCAATGTTAAGATCCTGCAAAACGTGTTTGTAATTGAACATTTTAGTTGCAATTGGTTTGGTATAGGTATAAGAAATTATTGGTACAGACTGCTCTTTAAAATAAGGAGGTATTTTCGACTGAACTAATTTATGATGCAGGATATTGCCTAAGTTGACGCCATCGAGACCTTTGTTGGCAAAGGAAAGTTTAAGAAAAGATCTTTTCTTTTTTTCATCTTTTCCAATGCGAACTGGTTTGAAAAGTCTGTGACTTGCAATATCCGAAATGATAGCTGTAAGTTTGTATTGGTTTGAATGAGGGTTTGTAACAGTGGTTTCCAAACATAAATTGAACAGAGAATGAAGTTTTGAAAGGGGTAAGGAATAAAGTTTCGTGCGAATGTGATGAATAATTAGTGGCTTTTGTATAAATGGCAGCAAGTCATTAATAGAGACATCATGCAAAGGAGGTGATGTATAATGACGATGACCATGACTGCGTCTACGTCGAGGAGTATAGTTGAAAATATTCAGGTAGTTTTATGCATTAAGTAGACCTACATGTAAATATTCTACATCCATTTTCCAGGGCTTTTTTCATACTTTAAATGAAATGCCGACTTAAAATTGATAGAATGCAAATCATGTGAATGGTATACTGTATTCTGAATGGTACGAGTAACTCGCTAAATTATCTCAAATTGAAACACCCACAGAATTTCTGACACACAGAGAAAATGAAACAATCAACGGTTTCACACTGTCAATTCGACGATATCAAAAAGATTTTTATCCCCACAATCTGAATTTATTGCAAAATCCATAGTAGACAAGCCAAATGTCGAAAGATAAACTTCAATTTATTGTATCATAAAACGTGCCTTTGTAGATTACTGTCGATAAGGCCTTTAAACATCAACTTAACTACCGGTTGAATGGTTAATCAGTCGAGAGAACATCCAAGTAACGGGTTATGCAAAACTGTTCAATTTGACAACACTAGTAAAAATCCAACAAAACCAGAGGATATAGAAAGGTCTTTAAAACAGAAAACAGAACTGACCGTTTATAGATTCTTGTAAGAACACTTCTGAAACATGATCTGTATTTAAATCAGATTGCAAAAATGGAAAATGTGGTACGATTGCCAATAAGGCAACTATCTACCAGATTCAAAAAGACATGGATGTAGCAGCGCCCTAATTTCACCATACGGTCCTTAATGAAGCTATCGTACTTGCGAAATAGCAGTAAATCGATCTGATCGCATTTAATAACACTCGAACAAACCTAATCTACACTCGAAAAAAGTTGAAACCCGAAAACACGATCTTAATGGGACATATTACCTACCGTTTTACACGACATGATAAAATGAGACACCCAAAGACTTGAATTATGCTAAAACAATAAACGAAAAGTAAGTACGACAAAAAGAAACCAAAATAGTTTCTAATTAAGATTGGTCACTTCAACTTTCTAATATGTTTATCGGTGATGTGAACTTTTAAAAATTATATCAAATTACAGTTTTGTTTAAATAATGTGTTTTTCTTCTTCAAAATATATTAAATTGGATGGTCCAACAGGCTAAGCATCTGCAATCTCTCTCCAAGAAAGAGAAAATAAAGCATACACAAACATAATGACCACATAAAAAATATTTCATTATCAAAACTACCTCACAACTGAATCGTTAAAATAATTGACATGGTGTTGCTTATATAATTGAAACTGATGGCACGCATTAATCAAAATGCCGACAGCTACATGAACACATGGATAGATGTGCGTTTAACGTACAGCGGCAACTATTACATAACTATTCAGGCTAAAAAGAATGTTCATGTTATATATTTATGTGGTATGAACGTTTTCAGCACGCTGATTTGGATGTTACAATTCTATCTTTTAACATTATCCTGGCTCAAAGCTATTTATATTTGGTATTACTCTTAAATGCAGTGTATAACGGGTAAGCAGTGTAAAGAAGATATCAACATAAAGAGACTGGCATCCAATCATTAACTTCCCACTTTCGAGGCTAGTACAACGATTTTTGCGACACCATTGATTCAGTATTTCACTTACCGTACCAAAACTTAGGTTAAAAAATTTCATGCGACTGAAGAGCTTTCTGGATTTACTTTCTTCAGGAACACTCAAAGCCATTTTTAAGAAAGCCAAGGATCTATAAGAATCGAAACAGTTAATAAAAGGCTAAAGATGATCGTTCAAAATGTACTTTCAATGATTCCATCTGCCGACATGGATGCAGATAGTAAGAAGCCGTAAAGCAAAACAAAAATCTGAAATCAAACTTGAGGGAATACATGTGTATTGAACCATTTTATTGCTTAACGTACAGTAGCGTATATTTGCATATCAATCCAATCACATTATTCGGCTTACTTCGTGTTGGTCAGTTTTCACTGTTACTCCTTAATGCTTTATCAAGCAAGTGGCGTTTGGGCAAAAGTATAGAACAAACACAAAAGTGAAAAAGGAGTTAACTATCCAACCTAGAATTCCATTTGTCCATTTTTACCAATAAATCCGAAATTTGCTGCTATCCTTTAGTCAATTATGAAAACCAGATAGTTAAGAATGAATTATCTAGCTGAAACGCTTAACTTGTGTTAGAGATTATTCATTATAAGTAAAATTAATCTGTTTAATGAAGCTTTAAATAGGTTTAGAAGTCATTTATTAATAGATACAAAACCTTAAAAATTTCAGGATACTGATATCGCATGTCTGATTTGTTTAAAGAAATGCAACCTCGTCTTTAATTTGTTTTTTGCAATTAAAAATGAATAAATTCGTTTCGTACCTTTTTATTTCTACTTAAGAATGATCATGATCAAAGTGTGTCTTATTTTGAAATTAATGTTTCGCTTTTACGAAATATTCATTTTGTTTCATCCAAATTTTCTCCGCTTTGGTCCGTCTGCCTCTTGTATTTGTCCTCCGCAACACCGCGTTGCGGGGGTGGGGCATAGAAATGCCGGACGTCTGTCCGTCTGTGGGTCTGTCCGTCCAGTCTTGTTAGCGCTCTCACATGCACACTTCTTGCGACATTTTTATGAAACTTATATCATAGGTTAATATCAGCAATGTCTCGGAAAAATTCGAAAATCAGTGATTATCAAATATTTTTAAAAGAGCTATGCCCTTGGGAATATTGATTTATATGGAAAATTGCATTGTTAGCGCTCTCAAGTGTACAATTTTTGCCAAATTTTATTTAATTCTGAAATTTATATCAATGGTTTATATCAGTAATGTCTCTGACAAGTTCGAAAATAAGGGCCGATCAAATATTTTAAAAGAGTAATGCCTCTTCGAAAAATTATATTGGAAATTGCATTGGAACTGCTCTCCAAGTTTTCATTTCTCTAAGATATTTGTGAAAAGTTTTTTTTTTTTTAAGTTATTGCCCTTGGGTAGTTAAATATGAGCAACGCGGGGACATTGGAACTCTGTTCTTTTATATTTTTTCATTAAGTCATTTCATTTCGTTTCTTCATATTTCTCATTGTTTATTTTCGTTCCGTTTTTATTCCGTTTCGCACTTTACAGGTATCCCAAACTCAATAATGATACATATGTTCTCTTTTCGCCCGTTTTCTATTTTTAGTTTCTTAATCAAAAATCGAAAAATTCAAACTTTCAAAAAGCGAAATAATCAAAACTGCACGTTAAGTTTAGTATTTTTTAAAGTTTGATTAAATATCTAAACTATCAAATTTTAAAACGAACTTTAGAATGTATAAATTTTAATTATTTGGTGAAATTTTCAAAATTTCAAAAATTCAAAAATTTGAAATGTTGATATTTTTTAAGATTTAATCAAAATTCCAATAAACTAAAATTTTAAAACTTTTTAAAGTTTTGAATTGTTAAGTGTTACACAGACCTAGGAGCGCTGTGATTGGATGTAAAGGTACAACATATTTTTTTTATTCATTTATGAATATCTGCAATGTGTATATTTACAATATAAATTTTGAAACACATTGAAATATTTTCTTGAGAATTATTCGAAAAGGCATCCAAATTTTCATAAATTTGATATAAAATGACGGTGGGCATGGATACCATAAACAAGCTCCGTTCGAAGATGGTCAGATATCATTTGACTTCTACTTCTAAAACAGAATAATAAAGTACTTATTTCACACATAACTGTTTTGTCCAGGTTTTTATCATAAAAAGTGGTAAATTTAGAAAATGTTAGTATTGTCGCCTATGAAAGAATAAATACTACTAATTTCCCTTCAGCATACAATATCAAATTATTACTTTAAAAGATCGCCTTTCATCGGTTTTTGTTACGATTTTAAGACAGAATTGATATGATAAAATAACGAAATAGTATTTCCCTATCTTATTACGTAGAATGTGACTGCATAGTTCGTTGTTGAAATCTTGAACCTGGAAGGATTAGTCAATTTACCAATTATGCCCCATTATATATTGTAAAACGTTTGACAGAGTTTGTTTTCGCGTGGCAGATGATGCATGCATAGTAGCAGGAGACGCTTACCATGTCGACAACAACAGTGCAGCTAGATTCGGATTGCATTTGATTCCCACAGTTTTTTCTCCTGATTTGGATGTTAAAAAATGGATTTTTTTTTGTTATACACATCTGCACTTTAACGGTACTACAATCTGTCGATCGTTTGGCATTTTGGCATTGCACTAGGTCATGTTTTTCTCTGACTGTTGATGACGTCTTTACACTAAATCCATTGGATTTTCGATGTGTACTGATTGACATTTTAGTCTTAGATATATGATTTTCTTTTTTTTATTAGTTGTTATTGGCTATGAACTAGCTGTCAGTAACTGTGAGTACTCTCAGATCTGTACTAAGTGTCCTTTTTGTTGTTAGGGAGGAGGGTTGGATAAATACCCTGCCACGTCCGGTCTGTGTTTATTTTGATGTTTTTCTGCTTTGTATCGATCTGATGAGTTAAGCCTTTTTCTACTGATTTTTATAGTTTGTTCTTATGTTGTGCTGTTACACCACTGCCCCAGGTTAGGGGAGGGTTGAGTCCTCACAAACATCTTTAACCCCGCCACATTCTTTATGTGCCTGTCCCAAGTCAGGAGACTGTAGTTCAGTGGTTGTCGTTGGTTCATGTCTGTCATATTTGTTTTTCGTTAATTGTTTAGTTATAAATTAGGCCGTTAGTTTTCTCATTTGAATTGTTTCATATTTTTCATGTCGGGGCCTTTTATAGCCGACTATACGGTATGCGTTTTTCTCATTGTTGAAGGCCGTACGGTTGCATATAATTGCTTACATCGATTTTTTTTTTAACTTTGGTGGATAATTTTCTCATTGGCAATCATACCTCATCTCCTTATTTTTATATTACTTGTTTTGAAAATCGGTACACTATTGTTATTGGAAACCCACATAAAATTCTATGACATCTACTAAAGAGGCCCTCTTGAGCTCTTGAACAGTCACAAAATTATGTGTTCTTATAAACAACGTTATATTGCTAGATGTAATAAGCACCTTTTTTCAGGTACAAACAAATGCTTTTCATAATTTGTTTTAAATGACTCCTTTAAGTCGCCAAAACTTAATTTTCATATCTTAAACAAACTATGGAACGCGGGAACCCGTTCTTTCAGTCTGTGCAAGATGATGATGATGATGATGATGATGATGATGATGGATGGCTGCTTAACGTCCAGCGGCATATTAATATGCCATATTCAGGACGAGAACATGTTAATGTAATACGAATATTCACCCTGCTTTGTACTAGACCGACACGCTGAGTTGGATTTTTAACGTGCTAGTTCACAAGTTAACAGTCCGCAGGAAGATATGTCACCTTACCCGGACACATTATTCTGACTCCGAGCTAACCTGTCTCTGCTCTTACTCCTTAATGCCGCGTGCTTAGCGGAGAAGCAGCATATACCAATTTTAAAGTCTTTGGTTTGACCCGGCCGGGGTTCGAACCCACGACCTCCCGCACTCGAGGCGAACACGCTACGACGAGACCACCGATGCAGTTCTTATGTGAAAGAAGAGGAACTGTTACGTCATGATTGATTGATTGATTGTTGTTTACTTAACGTTCAGTGGCAGATATAAATTTTGTTTCAGATGCAATTTTCATTTCGGCTGACATTGTGTTGTGAAAAGGAAATCACCTTTGGAATACATTATATCATTAATTTCTGCTATGAACAAATCTGAAACCGGATTTAAAATGATTTATTCATGAGTGTTAAGTATTGTTTATGTTTATGTTTTGTTATTCATTTTGAGGTAGTTTTCTATTTCACGTTTTACGGCTACTTTCATACATTTTATTAACTAGATTTTTAAGGTTTCACTATGATAATTGTTAAAGTTACAAGATTAAAGTATTAACGATTTTCACTGCACTAGTACACATTTTTGTTTAGGGGCCAGCTGAAGCCCGCCTCCGGATGCATGATTTTCTCGCTGTGTTGAAGACCCTTTGGTGGCCTTCGGCTGTTTTCTGCTCTTTGGTCGGGTTGTTGTCTTTGACACATTCCCCATTTCCATTCTCAATTTTATTAAAGTCTGCACATTCGTTGAACTTTCAGCTGCGCACTATTACCTTTGTATTGGGGCGGGGATAGGTGGGGTTTTCAGGAATATTTTGTTTAACTTTCACTAATCATCTTTTTTCTATAACATACAGGAATAAGATTTGGTTTAAATGAATGGTTTTTGTAAAAATTTTGATGATTTATAATAGAAACAAACTGATTTTTTTTCATTTCAACGTCTGAAACTAAATTAGTTTGTGAAATGAAGAATATAACAATGTATTTGATGCCACAAAAACATGAATGGTCGATGCCTTAAGAGGTATTTTCTATTAAAAGAGAGGCGAAAGATACTAGAGGGACATTCAAACCCATAAGTTTAAGATAAACTGACAACGCCATGGCTAAAAAGAAAAAGACCAACAGACAAACAATAGTACACAAAACACAACATAGAAAACTAAAGACTGAGCAACACGAATCCCACCAAAATCTTGGGGTGATCTCAGGTGCTCCGGACGGGTAACGTTTTCTCGTTTAATATTACTTCAATTATTAGAAAGGACAATACATAAACAGAAATATGGGATAGATGTTAATGAGACATCAACCCAACGAACCGAAAAAAGGAGAAATCAACCCGTTACACAAATTTGTTTGAATATCATTTAAAAAATATCTACTGATCGTTGTGCTAACTATGTTAACATCCGATGATGTCCAAACGACTCTGACAGGGCATTTACAACACAATTTGGTTGTCGTCATGGATATCACAATAACAATCCAATTGCTCGTCGGGTGTTCAGCCAATTCCGTAGAGCGGTGAATTAAACCGAGGTTTTCCGATTGCCTCAAGTCTTGGCTGTTTTAAAATGCTAGGGCCTTGGAATCGTAAGGATTTAGAAGGGACCGGAAAACCCCGAACCATTTATGAAACAAGATCGATGAATTGTTTATCTTTATTTAACTCGAAATAACAGCCTCTTTATTTTCAATATCTCCTTTTAAACGAGGCTACAAAGGAATTGATCGAGCTATTTTGAGTACTATACGAAAATAAAACCTTTTTAAAGCCAAATACATAAAGGCGTATTAACGATTCAGAAATCGTGTTGCATTATGGAATTTCACTGTTTTGAAAGTTCTGATTGGTTCAAATGTCATTTACGAGGATGTCAAGGCTGCACAACGTAATTTGATTGGACAGAAATTGAGTTTAGATCGTGATCGTTCTAAATGTAACACCTTTAGACAAAGTTGATTTTGGCTTTTGCCTCTTGAAGTTTTATTTTCATAAACGTTTATTTTTCTATCTTCCAATACTTCCAAACGTGTCTTAATTATTATGGATGGATTGGTGTTCAGCTTCCGGTGGCAAATATTACATGCATATCAGGACGAGAACATGTTGATGCAATAATTATATGATTATGAACCTTTGTGTGTAATAGACCAAAACGCTGAGTCGGAATGTATTGCCTAGCTCTAGTTCCCACGCTCACAGTCCGCAATCGGAAATGTCACCTTAAGGCTTACTGGGCTCATTATTCTGACTTCGAGTCTACCAGTCTTTGTTCTTACTCCTCAATGATGCTTGCTTAGCAGAGAAGCAGCAAATGCCAATTTTCTAGTCGTGCAAATTGATTTGACACGGTCGGGGATCAAACCCATGACCTCCCGCACTGAGGCGAACACGCTTCCACGAAACCACCGAGGCGGTTCACATTAATTCTAATACAGGGCATTTCTTATGTGAAAGAAGAGGAACTGTTACGTCATGATTGATTGATTGATTGTTGTTTACTTAACGTTCAGTGGCAGATATAAATTTTGTTTCAGATGCAATTTTCATTTCGGCTGACATTGTGTTGTGAAAAAGGGAAATCACCTTTGGAATACATTATATCATTAATTTCTGCTATGAACAAATCTAAAACCGGATTTAAAATGATTTATTCATGAGATTAAAAGTACTCAGCTGATCTATCTCATAAAATGCACTGCTTGGCACTGAGGCTTGGCAAATTTATTTGTTAGTTATTTTCGCATATCGTCAGTTAAGTTTACTGAATGCATTTGAACCAGATTTCAATATTTTTCACTTATGGAGGGGGTTCCCATAAATGGTTTTCCCCAATAAATAGACGATGAGGTGTCAGTTTATACAATAGTAGACTTATACAACTGTTAGATTTTTTTGTAAATCATTCAATTTATCTTAAGTGTAAATTAAGTCATATTACAATTAACTGGTACTCTTTCGAACTCCTGAAAAAAAGCTATCATAGTTATAAATTAATATTGTTTTTAAGGAGTAAACATTGAAAATTACTTTTCCTTTTGAAATGGATCCAAACTTGAAATTGTGTTTTGAGGGATTAGTTTTTGATTACAATATATATTTTTGAGGTCAAGGTTTTTATCTTGTGTGTCAGGTGGTTTTTTTTTTCTTCGTTCGTTTTAGGTTTTGTTTGTTTGTTTTTAAGGAAGGAGGGTGATATTTTTTTTTTTTGGGGGGGGAAAGGGGGTGGAGGGGAAGAGTGTTAAGTATTGTTTATGTTTATGTTTTGTTATTCAGTTTTGAGGTAGTTTTCTATTTCACATTTTACGGCTACTTTCATACATTTTATTAACTAGATTTTTAAGGTTTCACTATGATAATTGTTAAAGTTACAAGATTAAAGTATTTTAACGAATTAAGACTGCATATCTGCTAGGGAATGTTTTTTTTTTTTTTTTTTTTTTAATTTCGTGATGTTTAACCGTACGTGTGTCGTAAATGTGGGATAACAATGTCGGAAATAAACATGTATCAATGTTATTTTCACTGAACTAGTACACATTTTTGCTTGGGGGCCAGCTGAAGCCCGCCTCCGGGTGCGGGATTTTCTCGCTGTGTTGAAGACCCTTTGGTGGCCTTCGGCTGTTTTCTGGTCTTTGGTCGGGTTGTTGTCTCTCTGACATATTCCCCATTTCCATTCTCAATTTTTAAAGTCTGCACATTCGTTGAACTTTCAGCTGCGCACTATTACTTCTCTATTGGGGCGGAGATGGGTGGGGTTTTCAGGAATATTTTTTTAACTTTCACAAGCTATCTTTTTCTATAACATACAGGAATAAGATTTTGTTTAAATGAATGGTTTTGGTATAATTTTTTGATGATTTATAATAGAAACAAACTGATTTTTTCATTTCATCGTCTGAAAATAAATTCGTTTGTGAAATGAAGAATAAAACAATGTATTTGATGCCAAAAAAAAAAAACATGAATAGTCGATGCCTTAAGAGGTATTTTCTATTAAAAGAGAGTCGAAAGATACCAGAGGGACATTCAAACCCATAAGTCTAAGATAAACTGCCAACGCTATGGCTAAAAAGAAAAAGACTAACAGACAAACAATAGTACACAAAACAAAACATAGAAAACTAAAGACTGAGCAACACGAATCCCACCAAAACTCAGGTGCTCCGGACGGGTAACGTTTTCTCGTTTAATATTACTTCAATTATTAGAAAGGACAATACATAAACAGAAATATGGGATAGATGTTAATGAGACATCAACCCAACGAACCAAAAAAAGGAGAAATCAACCCGTTACACAAATTTGTTTGAATATCATTTAAAAAAAAATATCTACTGATCGTTGTGCTAACTATGTTAACATCCGATAATGTCCAAACGACTCTGACAGGGCATTTACAACACAATTTGGTTGTCGTCATGGATATCACAATAACAATCCAATTGCTCGTCGGGTGTTCAGCCAATTCCGTAGAGCGGTGGATTAAACCGTGGTTTTCCGATTGCCTCATGTCTTGGCTGTTTTAAAATGCTAGGGCCTTGGAATCGTAAGGATTTAGAAGGGGACCGGAAAGCCTCGAACCATTTATGAAACAAGATCGATGAATTGTTTATCTTTATTTAACTCGAAATAACAGCCTCTTTATATTCAATATCTCCTTTTAAACGAGGCTGCAAAGGAATTGATCGAGCTATTTTGAGTACTATACGAAAATAAAAACCTTTTTTAAAGCCAAATACATAAAGGGGTATTAACCATTCAGAAATCGTGTTGCATTATGGAACTTCACTGTTTTGAAAGTTCTGATTGGTCCAAATGTCATTTACGAGGATGTCAAGACTGCGCAACGTAATTTAATTGGACAGAAATTGAGTTTATAGATTAAGCGATCGTTCTGAATGTAAACCTTTAGACAAAGTTGATTTTTGACTTTTGTCTCTTGAAGTTTTTATTTTCATAAACGTTTTATTTATCTATCTTCCAATACTTGCAAACGTGTCTTAATTATAATGGATGGATTGGTGTTCAGCTTCCAGTGGCAAATATTACATGCATATCAGGACGAGAACATGTTGATGCAATATGATTATGAACCTTTGTGTGTAATAGACCAAAACGCTGAATCGGAATATATTGCCCTAGCTCTAGTTCCCACGCTCACAGTCCGCAATCGGAAATGTCACCTTACTGGTCTCATTATTCTGCCTTCGAGTCGATCAGTCTTTACTCTTACTCCTCAATGGTGCTTGCTTAGCAGAGAAGCAGCAAATGCCAATTTTCTAGTCATGCAAATTGATTTGACGCGGTCGGGGATCAAAACCACTGACCTCCCGAAACCACTGAGGCGAACACGCTTCATTTCATCGTGATTTAAGATGATATTTAAATTTAATTTTAACCATTATTCATTATTCTATAAAAAAAAAACACCAAAGAAAACCAATGAAATTCAATGTCTGTCGATAATTAAGTGCACAAGATACCCGGGGATCCTGTTTCGTCTGATTTTTTGTTATACATTTACTATTTTTAAATCTGACGACCAACTTTTTCAATTAACAAAATATTAAAGATCTGTTATCAATGCCTTTAAAATTCAACTATATGCATATTCATGAGAAACTCAAAATAATTTTACAGTTTTTTAACCTGTATTTCGAAATTTTTACGCAGTTTAAATTCATAAAATAAGCAAATATTAAGAGCTGTGTAACTGGCTTCGTTATTAAAGCATGGACAGGAAAAGTAGGAATAGGGTAAGAAAAAATATGATTCTAATTTTTTAAATTCTAATTTTTGAAAGCAAGTTATAAGTTTATAAGTGTTTTTTCTAATCTATTTAATATAAGAATGCCTTTCGTTTATATGGCCCCGCATGTATAATTGAAAGTCAAAATGTTTACCTCTAACAGTCTAAAGCAGTGAATTTGGCATGATATCAAGTTTCCGTTTAGGTTTTTTGTATTCTTTTCTTAAATTTCTGTATCGTTAATTTTTTATGCATCTAATAGGCTGTATTCCATAAAAAAATCGTTTAATGTCTTATTAGCGATAAAAAAAAATTTTTAAAGTACCACAGCCTTTAAGAATGGGACAGCAAACATAAATATCGTAAGAGTAGACTGAAAAAGGGGGAGGGGCAAACGTCTGATATTGAAAAACAAAAAAATAAAAACATTGTCAATTGTCTAGTAGTTAGTCAGTATCCACTTGCTCCCACGGCTCTTTCGCCATCTGCATAATGACTGCAGATTAGAATACTGTAATGTTACTCAATACAATAAGGAAATTACCGTAAAATTGTCTATTGGGTAATATTATGAGGTATAAGCTTCATCAGAATGCGCTATAAATATTGCGCAAAATGAAATAAATAAACTCTTAAATGTTAAATTGTAAATTTTATCCCAGTCAGTATGGGGATTTTTTAGTCCCTTATTTTTCTTCTTTCTTGATCCTGACTTTTTTGTGTCTTTCGTATTTTCATCTTTACCGCTGTTCCAATGACATATATCCCTTTTTAACAAATGAATCGTATTGTTTTGTTCCGTTTTTTTTAATTTGTAATGAATATTTTCCAGACACAACGTATTAAACCATCTCCTATTTTTATTTATCAGTATTAAATGTTGCTATTAGCTCACAGTTTCATCCTTTATTTATCGAAATGTTTTGTTTTGTTGGCCTTGTTTGTTCCTATTTTCAAAAGTTTTCGTATTATACTTCCTATTATTTTATTGAACATAACGGATTTCTTATCTTTCGTTAAGAGAAATAAAAAATCTTAAAATGTTTTTTTCAGACTAAAGTTGAGAGGGTGACACGGGATGCTCATTTCCCAAATGCCGCATTTTTTTTGTAATTTCGTTCCCACTTCCCACTTTTTGTATTTCCCAGATCCCACTTTTACCCCCTTAATTCCACATCCCCACTTTTTTATCCCAAAAGCGTGTCGTCCCCCTCAAACTTATACAACAATTACAAAGGGCTTTCAAATTTAATCCGTAGCATTGTGGAAGGAATGACATACGTGTATTTTCCAAAATCCATATTGAGTGCACAGTTTTCATCGCACTATTTTGGAGACTGAAATAAGGTTCAACATAGACTTATATTGATTAAGTAGTAAAATTTTTTTTATTTATATACTATAAATTCACTATTTGTAATATTTCAGAAACAAAAATTGAATTGTTTCGCAAAATAATATTATGCGAACTTCACGTGGAAATTCATAAACTCAAAAATTATCATTTTTTCATGAACGTGACTGTGTTGGTAAAGATGGTCGCCTCAAATGTGTATCAGAGTCTTTTCGCTTTTTGTTTAAATAAACACTTTCCCCATACAGAGGAAAACAAAACAAACAATTATTTTGTACATAAACATGAAAAAGGAAATCATCTTTGGAATACATTATATCATTAATTTCTGCTATGAACAAATCTAAAACCGGATTTAAAATGATTTATTCATGAGATTAAAAGTACTCAGCTGATCTATCTGATAAAATGCACTGCTTGGCAAAGTTATTTGTTAGTTATTTTCTCATATCTTCAGTTAAGTTTACTAAATGCTTTTGAACCAGATTTCAATATTTTTCACTTATGGAGGGGTTCCCATAAATGGTTTCCCCATTAATAAACGATGAGGTGTCAGTTTATATAACCGTAGGCTTATACAACTGTTCAATTTTTTCTAAATCACTCAATTTATCTTAAATGTAAATTAAGTCATATTGCAATTAACTGGTACTCTTTCGAACTCTAGAAAAAGCTATCATATAGTTATAAGTTAATATTGTTTTTAAGGTAGTAAACATTGAAAATTACTTTTCTTTTGAAATGGATCCAAACTTGAAATTGTGTTTTGAGGATTAGTTTCTGATAACAAGATATATTTTAGAGGTCAAGGTTTTTATCTTGTGTGTCAGGTGTTTTTTTTTTTTTTTTCTTCGTTCGTTTTAGGTTTTGTTTGTTTGTTTTTTTAAGGGAAGGGGAAGGGGTGTTATGTTTTTTTTTTGTTTTTTTTTTTATTTTTTGGGGAAGAGTGTTAAGTATTGTTTATGTTTATGTTTTGTTATTCAGTTTTGAGGTAGTTTTCTATTTCACGTTTTACGGCTACTTTCATACATTTTATTAACTAGATTTTTAAGGTTTCACTATGATAATTGTTAAAGTTACAAGACTAAAGTATTTTAACGAATTAAGACTGAATATCTGCTACGGAATGTTTTTTTTTTTTTTTTTAATTTCGTGATGTATAACCGTACGTGTGTCGTAAATGTGGGATAACAATGTCGGAAATAAACATGTATCAATGTTATTTTCACTGAACTAGTACACATTTTTGTTTAGGGGCCAGCTGCAGCCCGCCTCCGGGTGCGGGATTTTCTCGCTGTGTTGAAGACCCATTGGTGGCCTTCGGCTGTTTTCTGCTCTTTGGTCGGGTTGTTGTCTCTTTGACACATTCCCCATTTCCATTCTCAATTTTATTAAAACTTTCAACTGCGCACTATTACTTCTCTATTGGGCGGGGATGGGTTGGGTTTTCAGGAATATTTTTAACTTTCACAAATCATCTTTTTTCTGTAACATACAGGAATAAGATTTTGTTTAAATGAATGTTTTTTGTATAATTTTTTGATGATTTATAATAGAAACAAACTGATTATTTTTTTTCATTTCAACGTCTGAAACTAAATTTGTTTGTGAAATGAAGAATAAAACAATGTATTTGATGCAAAAAAAAATAACATGAATGGTCGATGCCTTAAGAGGTATTTTCTATTAAAAGAGAGGCGAAAGATACCAGAGGGACATTCAAACCCATACGTCTAAGATAAACTGACAACGCCATGGCTAAAAAGAAAAAGAGTAACAAACAAACAATAGTACATATAACACAACATAGAAAACTAAAGACTGAGCAACACGAATCCCACCAAAACTTGGGGTGATCTCAGGTGCTCCGGACGGGTAACGTTTTCTCGTTTAATATTACTTCAATTATTAGAAAGGACAATACATAAACAGAAATATGGGATAGATGTTAATGAGACATCAACCCAACGAACCAAAAAGGAGAAATGAACCCGTTACACAAATTTGTTTGAATATTATTTAAAAATATCTACTGATCGTTGTGCTATGCTAACATCCGATAATGTCCAAACGACTCTGACAGGGCATTTACAACACAATTTGGTTGTCGTCATGGATATCACAATAACAATCCAATTGCTCGTCGGGTGTTCAGCAAATTCCGTAGAGCGGTGGTTTAAACCGTGGTTTTCCGATTGCCTCATGTCTTGGCTGTTTTAAAATGCTAGGGCCTTGGGATCGTAAGGATTTAGAAGGGGACCGGAAAACCCCGAACCATTTATGAAACAAGATCGATGAATTGTTTACCTTAATTTAACTCGAAATAACAGCCTCTTTATATTCAATATCTCCTTTTAAACGAGGCTGCAAAGGAATTGATCGAGCTATTTGAGTACTATACGAAAATAAAAACCTTTTTCAAAGCCAAATACATACAGGGGTATTAACCATTCAGAAATCGTGTTGCATTATGGAACTTCACTGTTTTGAAAGTTCTGATTGGTCCAAATGTTACTTACGAGGATGTCAAGACTGTGCAACGTTATTAGCTTGGACAGAAATTGAGTTTATAGATTAAGCGATCGTTCTAAATGTAACACCTTTAGACAAAGTTGATTTTTGACTTTTGCCTCTTGAAGTTTTTATTTTCATAAACGTTTTATTTATCTATCTTCCGATACTTCCAAACGTGTCTTAATTATAATGGATGGATTGGTGTTCAGCTTACAGTGGCAAATATTACATGCATATCAGGCACTCACACCACATCTTCCTATATCTATATATCAGGACGAGAACATGTTGATGCAATATGATTATGAACCTTTGTGTAATAGACAAAACGCTGAGTCGGAATATATTGCCTAGCTCTAATTCCCACGCTCACAGTCTGCAATCGGAAATGTCACCTTACTGGGCTCATTCACCGTGATTCTGACTTCGAGTCGACCAGTCTTTACTCTTACTCCTCAATGGTGCTTGCTTAACAGAGAAGCAGCAATTGCCATTTTTCTAGTCATGCAAATTCATTTGACGCGGTCGGGAATCAAACCCATGACCTCCCGCACTGAGGCGAACACGCTTGAACGAAACTACCGAGGCGGACACGCTTCCACGAAACCACCGAGGCGGTTCACATTAATTCTAATAGAGGGCATTTCAAAATTCTGTGTTGTATGCACGTGATTTAAGATGATATTTAAATTTAGATAATTTACTGATGAAATTAATTTCATCAGAATTTTAACCATTATTCTATAAAAAAAAAAAAAAACACCAAAGAAAGCCAATGAAATTCAATGTTTGTCAATTATTAAGTGCACAAGATACCCGGGGATCCTGTTTCGTCTGATTTTTTGTTATACATTTACTATTTTTAAATCTGACGACCAACTTTTTCAATTTACAAAATATTAAAGATCTGTTAGCAATGCCTTTAAAATTCAACTATATGCATATTCATGAGAAACTCAAAATAATTTTACAATTTTTAACCTTTATTTCGTAATTTTTACGCAGTTTTAAATTCATAATATAAGCTAAATAGTAAGAGCTGTGTAACTGGCTTCATTATTAAAGCATGGACAGGAAAAGAAGGGATAGGGTAAGAAAAAATATGATTCTAATTTGATTTTTTTTTTAAATTCTAATTTTAGAATGCAAGTTATAAGTTAATAAGTGTTTTTTTTTTTTCTAATCTATCTAATATAAAAGAGGGACGAAAGATACCAGAGGGACAGTCAAACTCATAGATCGAAAAACAAACTGACAACGCCATGGCCAAAAATAAAAAGACAAACAGACAAATAATAGTACAGATGACACAACATAGAAAACCAAAGACTAAGCAACACGAACCCCACCAAAACGGGTGATCTCAGGTGCTCCGGAAGGGTAAGCAGATCCTGCTCCACATGTGGCACCCGTCGTGTTGCTTATGTTATTACAAATCCGGTAAATATTCTAATTCGGTATAAGAATGCCTTTCGTTTATATGGCCCCGCATGTATAATGAAAGTCAATTTGTATCTATAGTAAAGTAACGCAGCCTTTAAGAATGGGACAGCAAAACATTAGTGTCGTAGGAGTAGACTGAAAAAGGGGGATGGGCAAACGTCTGAAATTGAGAAACAAAAAAACAAAAACATTGTCTAATTGTCTAGTAGTTAGTCAGTATCCTCTTTGTTCCACGGTTCTTTCGCCTATGCATAATGACTGCAGATAAAACTGTAATTTTACTCAATAAGGAGATTACCGTAAAATTGTCTGTTGGGTAATATTATGAGGTATAAGCTTCATCAGAATGCAATATTGCGCAAAGAGAAATAAACTCTTAAACGTTAAATTGCAAATTTTATCCATGTCCATAAACAATACTTGTTTTTCTTCTTTCTTGATCATGCCTTTTTTTGTTTCTTCCGTATTTTCATCTTTACCGCTGTTCCAATGACATATATCCCTTTTAAACAAATGAATCGCATTATTTTGTTCCGTTTTTATTTTATAATGAATATTTACCAGACATAACGTATTAAACCATCTATTCTTATTTATCAGTATTAAATGTTGATATTAGCTCACAGTTTCATCATTTATATATCGAAATGTTTTGATTTTTTGTTGGCCTTGTTTGTTCCTATTTTCAAAAGTTTTCGTATTATACTTCCTATTATTTTATTGAACATGACGGATTTCCCATCTTTCGTAAAGAGAAATAAAAATCTTAAAATATTTTTTTCAGACTAAAGTTGAGAGGGGTGACACGGGATGCTCATTTCCCAAATGCCGCATTTTTTTGTTATTTCGTTCCCACTTCCCACTTTTTGTATTTCCCAGATCCAACTTTTTACCCCTTTATTCCACATCCCCACTTTTTTATCCCAAAAGCGTGTCGTCCCCCTCAAACTTTGCACTTTAATGTATTATATAACAATTACAAAGGGATTTCAAATTTAATCCGTAGCATTGTGGAAGGAATGATATACGTGTATTTTCCAAAATCCAGATTGAGTGCACAGTTTTCATCGCACGTACTATTTTGGAGACTGAAATAAGGTGCAACATAGATTTAAATTGATTAAGTAGTAAATTTTTTTTTATTTATATACTATAAATTCACTATTTGTAATATTTCAGAAACAAAAATTGAATTGTTTCGCAAAATAATATTATGCGAACTTCACGTGGAAATTCATAAACTCAAAAATTATCATTTTTTCATGAACGTGACTGTGTTGGTAAAGATGGTCGCCTCAAATGTGTATAAGAGTCTTGTCGCTTTTTGTTTAAATAAACACTTTCCCCATACAGAGGAAAACAAAACAAACAATTATTTTGTACATAAATCAGGCCGTTAGTTTTCTTTTGAATTGTTTTATATTTGTCATTTCGGGGCCTTTTATAGCCGACATTGCGGTATGGGTTTTGCTCATTGTTGAAGACCGTACGGTGACCTATAGCTGTTAACTTCTATGTCATTTGGTCTCTAGTGGAGAGTTGTCTCATTGGCAATTATGCCAGATCTTCTTATTTTTATAAATATAAGAAAAAGAATACATTTTTTTTTCTATTTCGATGTATAACATAATATAGAATTAAGTATGTCGTCTCTGTTTTATTTCCAATTGAAAAACGAAAAGCAACAAGTGTAGTAAATGACTCACTTGCGTTTACATTAGACATTTTAGACGTGTTAAAGTGTTGATGTTTTTTTTTTTTACTTTGCTTTTGAAATAAAAGAAGCAAACAAGCTACATTGTGTTGTATCGTTTTCGTATACAATGGATTATCAATTTGCATTATGTAAAAAAAAATATGAAAAACGAAAACCTCACTGACTTTTAATTATTTTTATGCCCGCCTATAATCACAGATGGGCATTCTGTTTTCCGGTCTGTGCGTCTGTCTGTCCGTCCGTCTCGTAACATGTTATCAAAGTGTTGATTTAAGGTAAGTAAATTTGATAATTATTTCACATGTTCCTTATAAATGGGATGGTTTAACATTAATGTCAAATAAGGATTTGGCTTTCATAGTTGACCGAACTTTAAAATATGTTAGAGTTTTGTTTAAATGTAGGTTAACACGTTGTGTTTTATGGTAGTTTGTGGTCACTTCAACTTGATGTACATTGTTATGTGAACTGTTTAATATGTATGCCAAATTATGGTTTTAGGCAAAATTTCACGGTTCCCTGAACATTAAATTTTGTCCGCGCAAGTCTAGCGATAACCCTAATTTTCTTTATTTGACAGATCTTTTTGATTCTTGTTACAAATTTACTGAAAGATAATTTCTTTATAGAGAAGTAATCCTCTGATTTTAGCAATTTATTTATTTGTTGTTACAGAGGGCTGGGACTTCAATAATCCGGATTTAAGTTTGAAAGTTTTAAACCGTTTTCTTGAATATGCAGCTCTTTATGAAAAATGAAATGATAAAAGTCTTGCTTCGAGTTTTCTTTCACCAAAATCACATCAAATTCTGTAATACGTATCAATCAAATTCGTCTCCTGTAAAAACGTTTACTCTTTTATGTTTGTTTCTCTGAAATTATCAATTAAAAAAGGTGGATATATACAAAGAGGGAAACTAAATACCATTAATCGAAAGAAGACAGGCAACATGTCTTTTCCCCTAAAACCCCGCCCCTTTAAAAAGTGTGTATCCACACCTGCAGTTGCTTCTGGTCCACACCATATGCACATACACGTATGTCTTTTTCATATCTCGTTAATTTCGACCTTAGCATAAAGCCTGAACACCTACCCACTTTACCCAAGTTGGCATCTATTCTGTAAAAAGCTGTTAAACACGCCTTTAATTTTCTGCATTGATATAATAATCTTTATTGCAAAATTACACCCATAAGGGTCAAGCAATACAAACAAACAATTATACATTTTAAATACAATGCATTGATATAGAATTCAGTAAAATTCTTGAAATTATTGGTCCTTTGATTATAATAAAGCGATAAGAAGATACCAAAGAGGAAAATAGAAATCTTTAGTCGAAGAAAATCGAAAGGCACTCCCATAGAAAACGAAAAAAAAAAACAACGTAAAGACACGATAAACATTCACCGTTTGTAAGAATCATATACACTAGGTATAGGTAGTTAAATAAATCAAATTTTAAATGTACTTCCGTATTCAGTGCAAATATTAAAAGCAAGGTCACTAAAGACTGTGAGAATTAGCACATACAGTTTTTAGTGCAAATATTTGTAAGCGATGAAGTAATGCGTAATTATAGCTTTTTACCATGATGATTATCCATTAAACCTGATTAACCGCTTAACCATCGAACGTTCCATCAAATACAAATTAAAATACTATTCATCTGTCATAAATAGATACTATCTAGTTTTGTTCAGGGTGTAGACTATCAGGGCGGGTCCAGGTGAGGGCGTAATGGGCGTACGCCCCCCCCCCTTTTTCAAAAAAAAAAAAATTCTACGCCCCCTCTTTTAAATATCCTAGAAACGCCCCTGACTATCGTAATATAAATTTCGCAGTATCTGGGGAAATCGATGACGTACATGTACACGCATTGAATCTAGATGTTTGTGCAGGTTTCAGTTAATCTTTTAATTCAGACCAACAACAGTCTCTGATAGATTCGTGACTAGAGTCCTCTTCGACCTTTTCGCGAATAATCCTTAAAAAACTGCTGAAAGTGTGTTTTACTTAAATTTTTGAAACACGTTAAACAAAGAATTAAACGCCCTTGGTTCCGCCACTGTACCTGTATACTACGAAAAGTCTAATTTGTTATCCTTTCTGTTCTCAGGATCATCGTAATGGTCGGAACCAACATGACGAAGACAACCACTATTTTTATGACAATCCTAGTAGTTCCAACGACAATGAAATGTATAGACCAGACTACAGACGAAAAGATTATTTAAAGCATAATATTCCCAAGGTTTGGGATCACAAGAACGTTTCTTCTCAAGATCTTAAAGCTAGTCATCATTTCTGGGGAACACAGGAAACGGACTCTACAGAGCGACTGGATGGGAGTATATCTACAGACTCCGTCACGAGGTCAAAGTCAGCTACGCCATCGAAAGTCATAGCAACAGTTATAGTGATAGGGATTTTAGTTGTCATCAGTGGAGCCATTGCGACTGCTGTTTATTTCACAAGTCTTTGTAAGTAAAATTATATTTATATTCACGTTAAGCAAGCAATATTCATTCAAATATTTAAGCTGTGCCAAAAAGTATATTTATGTAGGATTTTCTGACTCGTCCTTTAATGGGCCAAAAGTCTCATCTTAAAGTAGCTGCGGAACCGTTAAGGTCCTATCATATTTTCTGATTTTTGTAGACTATGGACTGTAGATTTTCAAAAAATGTCAGCGGGAACATAAGAAGTACGGTTCTCAGTGCAGCTAATATTAAAGTATATTATAGATGACACCAAAATAGAGAAGACATGTGACAATATAAGGGCGTTAGACCTAATAAGACCAAAAACTTGACTACACAAATTTTCCCAAAAAATAGGTCAACTATACTACCTTTTACGTTGGCCAGAAATTTAGCCTTATGTCGTACAACATAGTGTGAATTTCAGAGGAGGGTTACACCACTGAGTGACTTTCTGCATGGTCTGTCGGATTTGTTGTTCTATGTTTTGGCTACAGCATCTACTCCGCATTTATTTATTTTTTCTAAACTGAGAGGACCCTTCAGAGAATACGACTCGGAATTTTTTTGGTCCAATATTAGAGACATTTCCTAATTTTCATACGCTTTTTACTAATTTCTATGTTTTTGATATTTATTTTCTTTTCTTTTCCTATTCTTTTTAGCTCACCTGGCCCAAAGGGCCAAGTGAGCTTTTCTCATCACTTGGCGTCCGGCGTCAGTCGTCGTCCGTCGTCGTTAACTTTTACAAAAATCTTCTTCTCTGAAACTACTGGGCCAAATTTAACCAAACTTGGCCACAATCATCATTGGGGTATCTAGTTTAAAAATTGTGTCCGGTGACCCGGTCAACCAACCAAGATGGCCGCCATGGCTAAAAATAGAACATAGGAGTAAATGTAGATTTTGGCTTATATCTCTGAAACCAAAGAATTTAGAGCAAATCTGACATAGGTAAATTGTTTATCAGGTCAAGATCTATCTGCCCTGAAATTTTCAGATGAATCGGACAACCCGTTGTTGGGTTGCTGCCCTGAATTGGTAATTTTAAGAAAATTTTGCCGTTTTTGGTTATTATCTTGAATATTATTATAGATAGAGATAAACAGTAAACAGCAATAATGTTCAGCAAAGTAAGATCTACAAATAAGTCAACTTGACCAAATGGTCAGTTGACCCTTAAGGAGTTATTGCCCTTTATAGTCAATTTTAACCATTTTCGTAAATTTTGTAATCTTTACAAAAATCTTCTCCTCTGAAACTACTAAGACAAATTTAACCAAACTTGTCTACAATCATCATTAGGGTATCTAGTTTAAAAAATGTGTCCGATGACCCTGCCCGCGAACCAAGATGGCCGACATGGCTAAAAAATAGTACATAGGGTAAAATGCAGTTTTTGGCTCATATCTCTGAAACCAAAGCATTTAGAGCAAATCTGACGGGATAACATTGTTCATTAGGTCAAGATCTATCTGCCCTTAAATTTTCAGACCAATCAGGCAACACGTTGTTGGGTTGCTGCCCCTGAATTGGTAATTTTAAGAAAACTTTGCACCTTTTGGTTATTATCTTGAATATTATTATAGATAGAGATAAACTGTAAACAGCAATAATGTACAGCAAAGTAAGATCTACAAATAGGTCAACATGATTAAAATTGTCAATTGACCCCTTAAGGAGTTGTTGCCCTTTATAGTCAATTTTTTACAATTTTTTTTACTACTGGGCCAAGTTCATTATAGATAGAGATAATTGTAAGCAGCAAGAATGTTCAATAAAGTAAGATCTACAAACACATCACCATCACCAAAACACAATTGTGTCATGAATCCATCTGTGTCCTTTGTTTAATATGCACATAGACCAAGGTGAGCGACACAGGCTCTTTAGAGCCTCTAGTTTTTTATTGTTATATATTTACCAAAAATAAAAAAAAATAAAACTAAAAAAAAAAATAAAAACATTTGAAAAGCAATAAACCCGTTAAAGGCAACTGAAAATCAGTAAATTTCTGAAATTATAACGGAAAAGAAATCGGCTAATTCAAAACATACATTACGACTAGACACTCTTTTATAAGATGCAGTCAATTACCACTGTTCCCTGTCCATCAGCATTCAGCAAAATAACAAGCCGAAACAAAAATTCCAGAAATGGTTTTAATGATATAAATCAAGATCTGCTCATACAACATCAAATTGTACTCTCTAGGTGTTGATTTTCACTATGAATGCTGGTGATTGTGAGTGATTCACTCAGAAATACCTCTCTGTATGCATATCAAGGTTGTAAATCATAGTGTTATCACTCCAAATCACCAGTTAACGCCCTGTTTCACTGTGATTCTCACAACATCAGTACGGGTGAAATTCGGAGAATCACCTTGTGTGTACTGTATCAGAGGAATTTCAGCGCTTCTGGTGTGACCAATAAAGATACAGGTTGACGATGGATTTATTGATTACCGTTGTTTGCTTAACAACAGTGGCAAATATTTCTTGCATAGTCAGGATGAGAACAATTAAATTAACAATGTTTTAAAATTCAAAATTAGGTAGATTCTGCAGAGTGAGTCGACCGGGATAAAAGGTGGTAAATTTAGACTGCCACTTTACAGAAAAAGAGAGTATGTTGGATGGGAGCAGAAAATTAGTCTTGCAACAGGTCCCCTAGGAACCCCTTAAAAGATGTTGAATAAGTTCTTCAACATGCAGGCATCGTGACACTGTCTCACACGAGGCATCGGATTAAACATCTCAATTCCAACATGACGTGGCTGCGTATTTGTACGTCCCTCTCTAGAAATGTCAGTTTATAAATGCGAATTTCGCCGTTTAAGAATCTAATGCATTCTGGGTAATATTTTCAAAAGCGTACACCAAAACGTTGTGATTGGTTTAAAACGTTCTAAACAATGGAAATTCAACCAATGACGTAACGTTATTTTCATTTTGGTGTACGAACAATGAGATTACCCATAGTCCTTTAGATTCTGAAAAGGCGAATTAGAATAAATCTATTTAACCACGTCAACCATTGGGCTTGTTTCACATGGGAAGACAAAGTCCCTTTAATAGATAGATATTGTCTTCCATAACCAGTACAGGCACATGATAATGACATGAAAAGTTTCTTAAATAAACTTTTTTTAGAGTAATAGACTAATATTTCATTTCTTAAATCCGATTCGATATATAATTACCAGGATGTAAAATCCCGATTGAAACCGGATAAATCGTCTCATTAGACTATTACAAAAATGTATAACAACAATATATGTAATATCGTAAAAGAATTTTAAAATATTTCAACATCATTATTTCGCAGTTGATATAAATTTGTACTTTAAGATGTACTTTAACTTTTTCGTTACCTTATTGTATAATCTTTCATATGACACAAAAACATGATCATGTACTATATATACGCTTAGTCATGTCGTCTATGTATGTTAGAATAGTGTTTTCTTTGTAACTTAAATTCATTGATGGTATAACTATACTTGGTTATATAGAAACATTGCAAGTTCTAAATGTCCGTCATGAAGGGTTCACCTGACCTTGGACTCATTTCTGGATCAGTGTCAATACCGGCATCAGATACTATAAGCTATACCTCATCTATATCTGGTGTAAAGAATGAAAGTAAGTTGTTGTACATGACTGGTTGGCAGGGTTCGTTTGACCTTACCCTAATGTTAATGGTTTGTTGGTCAACGTTAAGATTTCGTAGTAAGGTCCGTTTCCTAGATGCTATAAGCAATAAGTCAGATATGTTTGGTGTATAGAATGCTTGGCCGTCTGCCAGCCGAGGGTTCATTTGATCTTGATCTAATTTTCATGGTTCATTGGTCAACGTTACGTCGATGCAAGGTCCGTTTCTCGTATACTGTTTAAGCAGCAAGTCAACTATAGTTTGAGTATGGAATAATTGTGAAATATACATGTACGTCTGCCAGGGTTATTTTTACCTTGATCTCATTTTCATTAATCATTAATAACGCCAATATAAAAGTAAGGAGATGTGGTATGATTGCCAATGAGACAACTATCCATGAAAGTTCAAATGAAGTGGATGTAAGTAATTATAGGCAAGTGTAGTTGATATCTGTAGTAGAACCTTTCGTCATAAAATTCGATCACGATCAGTAAAGCAGGCGAGACATTTTAGCGTATTCACTCTTGTCATATTTTCAACCCTACCCTTTTAATGTCGATCAATGTAATATCTAAGGTTAAAAAAAATCAATGCGGGAAAAGCACTTTACTTTGTTGAATATGGGTATAAAAGAATGCATAAAACACAAGTACAAACTAAAAATTAATAAACATTAATAAACCATACAAAATGCTTGCAGTTACTGGAAAAATTTCAATTTTTATAAATTAGGTCGTTAGTTTTATCGTTTGAATGGTTTCACATTTTTTATGTAGGGGCCCTGTTACAGCTTGCTATGCGATATATTTTTTTCTCTCATTTTGAAGGCCTTACAATTACCTTCAATTGCTTACATCCACGTGATTTGAACTTTGGTGGATAGTTGTCTCATTGGCAATCATACCACATCTCCTTATTTGCAAATCAAAAGTATTTAACATTCTCCTATACTGGTCATTTTCGTTCAATTTGAATTATCGCCCTTATTTCAAAAGCGTTATAAGATTATACATGTACTTATTTTTTTCCGAAGTCGTACAATGCTTCACCCAGTGTAGTTTTCTATAACAGTCTATTATCAAATGTAGCAATATTGTACAACAACTTTGAATTAGGTTGATATCATGAGCTACTTGCAGGGTTGATTTTAATGGCAGTGCGAGTGGACTGACTTTTCCAGGAATAAGAAATAGCATATTAAGATATAAAGATTTTCGAAAAAAAGATAAGAATTGTAATTGAGATATATCCTTCGTCGGAAATCGTTACCAGTGAAATACTTTATATTTATACATGTACAGTCTTCTATTAGTTGATAGTTGCTTGTTCTTGTGTTATCATTTTTTGCTTTTAATTACAGTGTTTTCCCGGGATAACCTCTTTTTTCAAAAAGATAATTACATCTCCCTTCTCTTTGTGGGTAAGATAATGGTTTGCATCTACATCTTCCGGTTCAAAATTTAGGGACGCCCATACAGAACAAAATAAGAAAGTACAGAATTTCGGCCTTTAAAAGAAGTAACCATTCCATAGGCGGATCCAGAGGGCCCTCTTTTTGTGGAAATTTTTTGTGGTTGATTATACAGGGAATCACTGAAGCATGACTGGAGCGGGCCCCTCTTAGGGCAGTCAGTGGACCCCCCTTATGCAAATTTCTGGATCCACCACTGCATTCATTTACCAACAACATGAGCAAGAACCATTTTATGCTCTTGCGACCCCCTTCCTACATCCCCTTCTTACTGTGACTTCATACGTAGGTTCCATTACGATTGTTTGACTATACCTTTTATTCATTTAGTTTCTTCCAAACTACTGTTATGAATTGGGATGAATGTTATATGTTTAATTAATTTTCATTTTTTTTTAGCAAATGTGCATAAAACAACGACTCCAACGGTACCGAAAACAACACCAGGTATAGATATAATTAATAATAATCACTATACCACCGCTTACGGGGATTGATCCGGAACTATATGAGCAGGCTCCGCCCCACTAAGCTCATGCAGCGCTATTTTATTTCTGAAGTACATTTAGTGCATTGATTGATTGAAATTTTGGTTGATTATGTTCGTTTAAGATAATTTTTTAGTTCAAATGTGTAGAGTTGTTAAATTCGGTCATTGATTCATACTTCATTTATTCATCCGATCGATTAAGTGAGAAATCGATGAGCCTTCACCCCTTCATATAATTACATTTGGACACCGTTTAAATTGATCAACAGATCGATTATATGATTGATTGTAGATTGCTTAACGTCCAGTGGCAATTATTTCATGCATGTACAGGACGAGAACAAATCAACAATGAATACAATAGGTAGAATGGTCCTGTAATAGAGGCCGTCCGGGATTTTTCGTTATTAAAGACCATCCTGCAACTCTCAAGAGGAAGAAAATACCAACATTATTAATTTGATGAATTAGTTTTATTTTTATCGTTGTTTGTTGGAATTTTTGTTTATGTGCCTCCATCCATTTTCCTTTCCTTTTCAAATTATAAAAGAATCTCCTTAGATAAAATACTTATACCTATCTTTTGTATGAATAAATGGATATGTGTGATATACGCCAACGCATGCAAAAGCAGAATCTGAGGCGTTTTCTAGATTGACCTGAACGGGTCTGAAGCTGGTGCAATTTAAGATTCAGTATTCAAACGAAGCTAACACTTAAATTTTACCGAGAATAGGGGCTACACAAAGTTTCATTCACATTTTATATTTCATTATCATGTTGTATTTGATACCACTATAGTGTATTTAGTGTATTTAGTAAAATTCACTCCGATGCATTTCATTGTGGATGAAAATTGTCGTAATCTGCATCATCAGCGATTTCAGTCTATTAATAGTATCAATACCAGCTTTAAGTATAAAGAATAAAATAAGATGTGAGATGTAAGAAGCTAGGAATAATGCATGCAGCACCATACGCTAGACCTTTCTAATAAGTCAAATGGAAGAGATGTGTAACAGTATTTTTTTCTACTTTGCCATAGTTCCACCACACGAACTAAAATTCCAGGGAAATATCAAAATAGACAACAGCTGGGACCAAGCCTTAGAAGATAAATCGTCACCCATATACCAACAGAAATCAGAAAAAGTCAAGAATCTTGTAAGTATTGGGGAACTGATCGATACCGGAAGTCTCACATTCCTCCGACATGGACTTTAAATTTATAAAAAGACTTTCCGGTTGGCAAATTGCACGTGGACCATTCCTGCACGCACTGCACGAACTTCACGCACTGCTTGTAAAGTATGAAATTCAACGTCAATGGTATGGAAAAATCAGAAGGAAAAATCAGACATGAATTTGCTGTAACAGTTTTTTAATCAAAACAATTTGGAAAGAAGACGGTTGTTAAATAATCATAATGTAAAAAGGGTAATATTTAATAGCACAGGCAGAGGCGGATTTAGAGGGTTTTCCAAGGGCCCGCCCCCACCCCCCCCTTTTGTGGGAAAAATTTGGTTGATTATTTAGGGAATCACTGCAGCATGACGAGCTGGCCCCCTCATAGGCAGTCAGTGTCCCCCTTATGAAAATTTCTCGATCTGCCACTGACAGGCATTTCTTTCTATCCACAGGAAGGTCGCAACTATATGTAGTAGAAGTATGGATAGTCGACCTTCCTGCGGATAGAAACAAGAGCCCGTAGTTGCCAACCTCTGATAAAGAGAAATCGTGAAAGGGCATGCCAAAATGCATATTAAAAGCATTTTGGCAATGCTTTTTACACTGAAAAGCATCCAATTAAGGTTCATTATGCAATTGGACAAAAATGGCTATGTTTACACCTACAAATTTACTCTGACAAACCTTTGCAATTGGAAAAGTTCTAAGGCTTAGCATCCATTAGATATATGAAATTTAAAT
>JAASAO010002042.1:0-38170 GCA_017311375.1 Mytilus coruscus
GATTTTCAACATTCGTTTTCAACATTCGATTTTCAACTTTCAACATTCAACATTCGTTTTCAACATTCAACATTCGTTTTTAACTTTAAACATTTGTATTCAACATTCAACATTCGTTTTCAACTATAAACACTCGTTTTCAACATTCAACATATTTTTTCAACTTTAAACACTCGTTTTCAACATTCAAAGTTCGTTTTTAACTTTCAACATTCGATTTTCAACTTTCATCATTCGTTTTCAACATTTGATTTTCAACTTTCAACATTCGTTCTCACTTTCAACATTTGTTTTCAACATTCCACGCTTGTTTTCAACATTCGTTTTCAACATTCGATTTTTAAACAAATGTTGGATGTTGAAATTAAATGTTAAATGATAAAACGAATGTTGAATGCTGAAATTGAATGCCAAATGTTGAAATATAAAGTAAAGTTAAAATGTAATGTTGAAAACGAATGCCGAATGTTGAAAGTTGAAAACGTATGTCGAATGATAAAGTTGAAAATCGAATATTGAAAGTTGAAAATCGAATGTTGAATGTTTTTTTAACTTAAAACACTCGTTTTCAACATTCAACACTATTTTTCAACTTTAAACACTCGTTTTCAACATTCAACATATTTTTTTCAACTTTAAACACTCGTTTTCAACATTCAAAATTCGTTTTCAACTTTCAACATTCGTTTTCAACATTCGATTTTCAACTTTCAACATTCATTTTCGACAATCAACATTTGTTTTCAGCTTTCTTCATTCGTTTTCAACATTCAACATTCGTTTTCAACATTCGATTTTCAACTTTCAACATTCGTTTTCGATAATTGTTTTAACATTTAACATTCGTTTTCAACATTCGATTTTGAACTTTCAACATTCGATTTTCAACTTTCATCATTCGTTTTCAACATTCGATTTTCAACTTTCAACATTCGTTCTCACTTTCAACATTTGTTTTCAACATTCAACGCTTGTTTTCAACATTCGACATTCAACATTAGTTTTCAACATTCACCTTTTGTTTTCAACATTCGGATATCAACTTTCAACATTTGTTTTCAACTTTTAACTTTAGTTTTCAACATTCGTTTTCAACAGTCGATTTTCAACTTAAAAACAATCTTTTTTAATATTCAACATTCGTTTTCGATATTCAACATTCGTTTTCAATTTTTAACATTCGTTTTCAACATTCGTTTTAAATATTCGATTTGCAACTTTCAACTTTCAACATTCGTTTTCAACATTCAACATTCGTTTTAAACATTCAACATTCGCTTTTAACATTCGATTTTCCACTTTCGATTTTCAACTTTCAACTTTCAACATTCGTTTTCAACATTCGTTTTAAACATTCGATTTTCAACTTTCAACGTTCGTTTTCGACATTCAACATTCGTTTTCAACATTCAACATTCGTTTTCAGCATTCCATATTCGTTTTCAATGTTAAACATTCGTTTTCAATATTGAATATTCAACATTCGTTTTCATTCGATTTTCAACATTCGTTTTCAACATTCGATTTTCAACTTTCAACATTCAACATTCGTTTTTTAACTTTCAACATTTGTATTCAACATTCAACATTCGTTTTTCAACTTTAAACACTCGTTTTCAACATTCAACATATTTTTTTCAACTTTAAACACTCGTTTTCAACATTCAAAATTCGGTTTTTAACTTTCAACATTCGATTTTCAACTTTCATCATTCGTTTTCAACATTCGATTTTCAACTTTCAACATTCGTTCTCACTTTCAACATTTGTTTTCAACATTCAACGCTTGTTTTCAACATTCGACATTCAACATTAGTTTTCAACATTCACTTTTCGTTTTCAACATTCGGATATCAACTTTCAACATTCGTTTTCAACTTTTAACTTTAGTTTTCAACATTCGTTTTCAACAGTCGATTTTCAACTTAAAAACAATCTTTTTTAATATTCAACATTCGTTTTCAATATTCAACATTCGTTTTCAATTTTGAACATTCGTTTTCAACATTCGTTTTAAATATTCGATTTGCAACTTTCAACATTTGTTTTCGACATTCAACATTCGTTTTCAATTTTCTTCATTTGTTTTCAATATTCGACATTCGAATTTCAATTTTCAACATTCGTTTTAAACATTCGATTTGCAACTTTAAACATTCGTTTTCAACATTCAACATTCGTTTTAAACATTCAACATTCGTTTTCAACATTCGATTTGCAACTTTAAACATTCGTTTTCAACATTCAACATTCGTTTCAAACATTCAACATTCGTTTTCAACATTCGATTTTCAACTTTCAACATTCGATTTTCAACTTTTAACATTCGTTTTCAACATTCGTTTTAAACATTCGATTTTCAACTTTCAACATTCGTTTTCGACAATTCAACATTCGTTTTCAGCATTGAACATTCGTTTTCAACATTCAACATTCGTTTTCAGCATTCAACATTCGTTTTCAACATTCAACATTCGTTTTCAATATTCAACATTTGTTTTCAACATTCAACATTCGTTTTCAACATTCGATTTTCATCATTCGTTTTCAACATTCGTTTTCAACATTCGTTTTCAACATTCAACATTCGTTTTCAACTTTCAACATTTGTATTCAACATTCGTTTTTCAACTTTAAACACTCGTTTTCAACATTCAGCATTCGTTTTTCAACTTTAAGCACTCGTTTTCGACATTCAAAATTCGTTTTCAACTTTCAACATTCGTTTTCAACATCCAACATTCGTTTTTCAACTTTCAACATTCGTTTCCATCATTCAATTTTCGTTTTCAACATTCAACGATCGTTTTCAGCATTCAACATTCGTTTTCAACATTCGTTTTCAACATTCGATTTTTAAACAAATGTTGGATGTTGAAATTAAATGTTTAATGATAAAAACGAATGTTGATTGCTGAAATTAAATGCCAAATATTGAAATATAAAGTAAAAGTTTAAAATGTAATCTTGAAAACGAATGTCGAATGTTGAAAGTTGAAAATCGAATGTTGAAAACGTACGTAGAATGATAAAAGTTGAAAATCGAATGTTGAAAGTTGAAAATCGAATGTTGAAAACGAATGTTGAATGTTTTTTAACTTAAAACATTCCTTTTCAACATTCAACACTATTTTTCAACTTTAAACACTCGTTTTCAACATTCAACATATTTTTTTCAACTTTAAACACTCGTTTTTGAACATTCAAAATTCGTTTTCAACTTTCAACATTCGTTTTCAACATTCGATTTTCAACTTTCAACATTCGTTTTAAACATTCAACACTCGTTTTAAACATTCAACATTCGTTTTAAACATTCAACATTCGCTTTCAACATTCGATTTTTTACTTTCAACATACGTTTTAAACATTCAACATTCTCTTTCAACATTCGATTTTTAACTTTCAACATACGTTTTAAACATTCAACATTCGTTTTAAACATTCAACATTCGTTTTCAACATTCAACATTCGTTTTAAACATTCAACATTCGTTTTCAACATTCGATTTTCAACTTTCAACATTCGTTTTAAACATTTAAGATTGGTTTTCAACATTCAACATTCGTTTTAAACATTCAACATTCGTTTTCAACATTCGATTTTCAACTTTCGATTTTCAACTTTCAACATTCGATTTTCAACTTTCAACATTCGTTTTAAACATTCGATTTTCAACTTTCAACATTCGTTTTCGACATTCAACATTCGTTTTCAGCATTCAACATTTGTTTTCAACATTCAACATTCGTTTTCAGCATTCCATATTCGTTTTCAACATTCAACATTCGTTTTCAATATTGAACATTCAACATTCGTTTTCAACATTCGTTTTCAACATTCGATTTTCAACATTCGTTTTCAACATTCGATTTTCAACTTTCAACATTCAACATTCGTTTTCAACATTCAACATTCGTTTTTTAACTTTCAACATTTGTATTCAACATTCAACATTCGTTTTTCAACTTTAAACACTCGTTTTCAACATTCAACATATTTTTTCAACTTTAAACACTCGTTTTCAACATTCAAAATTCGTTTTCAACTTTCAACATTCGTTTTCAACTTTCATCATTCGTTTTCAACATTTGATTTTCAACTTTCAACATTCGTTCTCACTTTCAACATTTGTTTTCAACATTCCACGCTTGTTTTCAACATTCGTTTTCAACATTCGATTTTAAACAAATGTTGGATGTTGAAATTAAATGTTAAATGATAAAACGAATGTTGAATGCTGAAATTGAATGCCAAATGTTGAAATATAAAGTAAAAGTTAAAATGTAATGTTGAAAACGAATGCCGAATGTTGAAAGTTGAAAACGTATGTCGAATGATAAAAGTTGAAAATCGAATATTGAAAGTTGAAAATCGAATGTTGAATGTTTTTTAACTTAAAACATTCGTTTTCAACATTCAACACTATTTTCAACTTTAAACAGTCGTTTTCAACATTCAACATATTTTTTCAACTTTAAACACTCGTTTTCAACATTCAAAATTCATTTTCAACTTTCAACATTCGTTTTCAACATTCGATTTTCAACTTTCAACATTCGTTTTCGACATTCAACATTCGTTTTCAGCATTCAACATTCGTTTTCAACATTCAACATTCGTTTTCAGCATTCCATATTCGTTTTCAACATTCAACATTCGTTTTCAATATTGAATATTCAACATTCGTTTTCAACATTCGTTTTCAACATTCGATTTTCAACATTCGTTTTCAACATTCGATTTTCAACTTTCAACATTCAACATTCCTTTTCAACATTCAACATTCGTTTTTTAAATTTCAACATTTGTATTCAACATTCAACTTTCGTTTTCAACTTTGAACACTCGTTTTCAACATTCAAAATTCGTTTTTAACTTTCAACATTCGATTTTCAACTTTCATCATTCGTTTTCAACATTTGATTTTCAACTTTCATCATTCGTTTTCAACATTCGATTTTCAACTTTAAACATTCGTTTTCACTTTCAACATTTGTTTTCAACATTCAACTCTTGTTTTCAACATTCGACATTCAACATTAGTTTTCAACATTCACCTTTCGTTTTCAACATTCGTTTTCAACTTTTAACTTTAGTTTTCAACATTCGTTTTCAACAGTCGATTTTCAACTTAAAACAATCTTTTTAATTTTCAACATTCTTTTGACATTCAACATTCGTTTTCAATTTTCTTCATTTGTTTTCAATATTCGACATTCAATTTCAATTTTCAATATTCGTTTTAAACATTCGATTTGCAACTTTAAACATTCGTTTTCAACATTCAACATTCGTTTTAAACATTCAACATTCGTTTTAAACATTCAACATTCGTTTTAAACATTCAACATTCGTTTTAAACATTCGATTTTCAACTTTCAACATTCGTTTTGACAATTCAACATTCGTTTTCAGCATTGAACATTCGTTTTCAACATTCAACATTCGTTTCAGCATTCAACATTCGTCTTAGGTTGCATTTCTGTAAATATTGACAATGCAATTTCACAAAGGAACTCCTTTTACGGCTAAAACTGTTCCACTTTTACTATGAAGTTTTGAAAATATCATATCCTAGAATGGAAAGTTCATATGCGCTACAATTTTTTCAAAGGTTAAAATATAGGGCTATGCGGCATATTTTCAACGTTGAATATTCAATATTGAAAACGCATGTTGAATGTTGAAACGAATATGGAATACTGAAAACGAATGTTGAATGTTGAAACGAATGTTGAATATTGAATATTCCCCGAACTTCTAAGAGTTTAAACTAACACTAAATTTCTTAATTATCCCTACTTTGACTGTAGGATTACCACAGATTTCTATATAGACAATATGCATATGTATATTTACTGGTAACATTCCCAAGTTATGTCTCTATGAGATGAAACCTAGAGATCATAACTGGGAACCAGTATGTAAACAAAATTTATTATCTATGAATATTCTATATCTCCCAAAAGAGGCGTGGTTTGAGAAACAGCTGTATTTACAAAGTGCAACCTATAAACATTCAACATTTCTTTTCAACCATCGATTTTCAACATTCAACATTCGTTTTCAGCATTCCATATTCGTTTTCAACATTCAACATGCGTTTTCAATATTGAATATTGAACTTTCGTTTTCAACATTCGTTTTCAACATTCGATTTTCAACATTCGTTTTCAACATTCGATTTTCAACTTTCAACATTCAACATTCGTTTTCAACATTCAACATTCGTTTTTTAACTTTCAACATTGGTATTCAACATTCAACATTCGATTTTCAACTTTTAACATTCGTTTTCAACATTCGTTTTAAACATTCGATTTTCAACTTTCAACATTCGTTTTCGACAATTCAACATTGGTTTTCAACATTCGATTTTCAACTTTGAACATTCGTTTTAAACATTCAACATTTGTTTTCAACATTCAACATTCGTTTTCAACATTCGATTTTCAACTTTCGATTTTCAACTTACAACATTCGATTTTCAACTTTCAACATTCGTTTTAAGCATTCGATTTTCAACTTTCAACATTCGTTTTCGACATTCAACATTCGTTTTAGCATTCAACATTCGTTTTCAACATTCAACATTCCTTTTCAGCTTTCCATATTCGTTTTCAACATTCAACATTCGTTTTTTAACTGTCAACATTGGTATTCAACATTCAACATTCGTTTTTCAACTTTAAACACTCGTTTTCAACATTCAACATATTTTTTTTCAACTTTAAACACTCGTTTTCAACATTCAAAATTCGTTTTTTCAACTTTCAACATTCGATTTTCAATTTTCATCATTCGTTTTCAACATTCGATTTTCAACTTTCAACATTCGTTTTCGACAATCAACATTCGTTTTAGCATTCAACATTCGTTTTCAACATTCAACATTCGTTTTCAGCATTCCATATTCGTTTTCAACATTTAACATTCGTTTTCAATATTGAATATTCAACATTCGTTTTCAACATTCGTTTTCAACATTCGATTTTCAACATTCGTTTTCAACATTCGATTTTCAACTTTCAACATTCAACATTCGTTTTCAACAATCAACATTCGTTTTTAATTCTCAACATTGGTATTCAACATTCAACATTCGTTTTCAACTTTTAACACTCGTTTTCAACATTCAACATATTTTTTTTCAACTTTAAACACTCGTTTTCAACATTCAAAATTCGTTTTTTCAACTTTCAACATTCGATTTTCAATTTTCATCATTCGTTTTCAACATTCGATTTTCAACTTTCAACATTCGTTCCCACTTTCAACATTTGTTTTCAACATTCAACGCTTGTTTTCAACATTCGACATTCAACATTCGTTTTCAACATTCGATTTTCAACTTTCAACATTCGATTTTCAACTTTTAACATTCGTTTTAAACATTCGATTTTCAACTTTCAACATTCGTTTTCGACAATTCAACATTCGTTTTCAGCATTGAACATTCGTTTTCAACATTCAACATTCGTTTTCAGCATTCAACATTCGTTTTCAACATTCAACATTCGGTTTTCAACTTTCAACACTCGTTTTCGACATTCAAAATTCGTTTTCAACTTTCAACATTCGTTTTCAACATCAACATTCGTTTTTCAACTTTAAACACTCGTTTTCAACATTCAGCATTCGTTTTCAACTTTCAACACACGTTTTCGACATTCAAAATTCGTTTTCAACTTTCAACATTCGTTTTCAACATTCAACATTCGTTTTTCATTTTTAAACACTCGTTTTCAACATTCAGCATTCGTTTTCAACTTTCAACACACGTTTTCGACATTCAAAATTCGTTTTCAACTTTCAACATTCGTTTTCAACATCCAACATTCGTTTTCAACTTTCAACATTGGTTTCCATCATTTAATTTTCGTTTTCAACATTCAACGATCGTTTTCAGCATTCAACATTCGTTTTCAACATTCGATTTGTAAACAAATGTTGGATGTTGAAATTAAATGTTAAATGATAAAATCGAATGTTGAATGCTGAAATTGAATGTCAAATGTTGAAATATAATGTAAAGTTAAAAATATAATGTTGAAAACGAATGTCGAATGTTGAAAGTTGAGACTCGAATGTTGAAAACGTATGTCGAATGATAAAGTTGAGAATCGAATGTTGAAAGTTGAAAATCGAATGTTGAATGTTTGTTAATTAAAACACTCGTTTTCAACATTCAACACTATTTTTCAACTTTAAACACTCGTTTTCAACATTCAACATATTTTTTCAACTTTTAACACTCGTTTGCAACATTCAAAATCGTTTTCAACTTTCAACATTCGTTTTCAACATTCGATTTTCAACTTTCAACATTCGTTTTAAACATTCAACATTCGTTTTAAACATTCAACATTCGTTTTAAACATTCAACATTCATTTCAACATTCGATTTTCAACTTTCAACATTCAACATTCGTTTTCAACATTCAACATTCGTTTTTAACTTTCAACATTTGTATTCAACATTCAACATTCGTTTTCAACTTTAGACACTCGTTTTCAACATTCAACATTCGTTTTTCAACTTTAAACGCTCGTTTTCAACATTCAAAATTCGTTTTTTAACTTTCAACATTCGAGTTTCAACTTTCATCATTCTTTTTCAATATTCGATTTTCAACTTTCAACATTCGTTCTCACTTTCAACATTTGTTTTCAACATTCAACGCTTGTTTTCAACAGTCGACATACAACATTAGTTTTCAACATTCACTTTTCGTTTTCAACATTCGGATATCAACTTTCAACATTCGTTTTCAACTTTTAACTTTAGTTTTGAACATTCGTTTTCAACAGTCGATCTTCAACTTAAAAACAATCTTTTTTAATATTCAACATTCGTTTTCGATATTCAACTTTCGTTTTCAATTTTCTTCATTTATTTTCAATATTCGACATTCGAATTTCAAGTTTTAACATTCGTTTTCAACATTCGTTTTAAATATTCGATTTGCAACTTTCAACATTTGTTTTCGACATTCAACATTCGTTTTCAACATTCGTTTTAAACATTCGATTTTCAACTTTCAACATTCGTTTTCGACAATTCAACATTGGTTTTCAACATTCGATTTTCAACTTTGAACATTCGTTTTCGACAATTCAACATTGGTTTTCAACATTCGATTTTCAACTTTGAACATTCGTTTTAAACATTCAACATTTGTTTTCAACATTCAACATTCGTTTTAAACATTCAACATTCGTTTTCGACATTCATCATTCGTTTTAGCATTCAACATTCGTTTTCAACTTTCAACATTCGTTTTCAGCATTCCATATTCGTTTTCAATATTGAATAATCAACTTTCGTTTTCAACATTCGTTTTCAACATTCGATTTTCAACATTCGTTTTCAACATTCGATTTTCAACTTTCAACATTCAACATTCGTTTTCAACATTCAATATTTGTTTTTTAACTTTCAACATTTGTATTCAACATTCAACATTCGTTTTTCAACTTTCAACATTCCTTTTAAACATTCGATTTTCAACTTTCAACATTCGTTTTCGACAATTCAACATTGGTTTTCAACATTCGATTTTCAACTTTGAACATTCGTTTTAAACATTCAACATTTGTTTTAAACATTCAACATTCGTTTTAAACATTCAACATTCGCTTTCAACATTCGATTTTCAACTTTCGATTTTCAACACAACATTCGATTTTCAACTTTCAACATTCGTTTTAAACATTCGATTTTCAACATTCGTTTTCAACATTCAACATTCGTTTTCAACTTTCAACACTCGTTTTCGACATTCAAAATTCGTTTTCAACTTTCAACATTCGTTTTCAACATCCAACATTCGTTTTCAACTTTAAACACTCGTTTTCAACATTCAGCATTCGTTTTCAACATTCAACGATCGTTTTCAGCATTCAACATTCGTTTTCAACATTCGATTTGTAAACAAATGTTGGATGTTGAAATTAAATGTTAGTGATAAAATCGAATGTTGAATGCTGAAATTGAATGCCAAATGTTGAAATATAATGTAAAAGTTAAAATATAATGTTGAAAACGAATGTCGAATGTTGAAAGTTGAGACTCGAATGTTGAAAACGTATGTCGAATGATAAAGTTGAGAATCGAATGTTGAAAGTTGAAAATCGAATGTTGAATGTTTGTTAATTTAAAACACTCGTTTTCAACATTCAACACTATTTTCAACTTTAAACACTCGTTTTCAACATTCAACATATTTTTTCAACTTTTAACACTCGTTTGCAACATTCAAAATCGTTTTCAACTTTCAACATTCGTTTCAACATTCGATTTTCAACTTTCAACATTCGTTTTAAACATTCAACATTCGTTTTAAACATTCAACATTCGTTTTAAACATTCAACATTCATTTCAACATTCGATTTTCAACTTTCAACATTCAACATTCGTTTTCAACATTCAACATTCGTTTTTAACTTTCAACATTTGTATTCAACATTCAACATTCGTTTTCAACTTTAGACACTCGTTTTCAACATTCAACATATTTTTTCAACTTTAAACATTCGTTTTCAACATTCAAAATTCGTTTTTAACTTTCAACATTCGATTTTCAACTTTCATCATTCGTTTTCAACATTCGATTTTCAACTTTCAACATTCGTTCCCACTTTCAACATTTGTTTTCTTCATTCAACGCTTGTTTTCAACAGTCGACATACAACATTAGTTTTCAACATTCACTTTTCGTTTTCAACATTCGGATATCAACTTTCAACATTCGTTTTCAACTTTTAACTTTAGTTTTGAACATTCGTTTTCAACAGTCGATCTTCAACTTAAAACAATCTTTTTAATATTCAACATTCGTTTTCGATATTCAACTTTCGTTTTCAATTTTCTTCATTTATTTTCAATATTCGACATTCGAATTTCAAGTTTTAACATTCGTTTTCAACATTCGTTTTAAATATTCGATTTGCAACTTTCAACATTCGATTTTCAACTTTTAACATTCGTTTTCAACATTCGTTTTAAACATTCGATTTTCAACTTTCAACATTCGTTTTCGACAATTCAACATTGGTTTTCAACATTCGATTTTCAACTTTGAACATTCGTTTTCGACAATTCAACATTGGTTTTCAACATTCGATTTTCAACTTTGAACATTCGTTTTAAACATTCAACATTTGTTTTCAACATTCAACATTCGTTTTAAACATTCAACATTCGTTTTCGACATTCATCATTCGTTTTAGCATTCAACATTCGTTTTCAACTTTCAACATTCGTTTTCAGCATTCCATATTCGTTTTCAATATTGAATAATCAACTTTCGTTTTCAACATTCGTTTTCAACATTCGATTTTCAACATTCGTTTCCAACATTCGATTTTCAACTTTCAACATTCAACATTCGTTTTCAACATTCAACATTCGTTTTTTAACTTTCAACATTGGTATTCAACATTCAACATTCGATTTTCAACTTTCAACATTCCTTTTAAACATTCGATTTTCAACTTTCAACATTCGTTTTCGACAATTCAACATTGGTTTTCAACATTCGATTTTCAACTTTGAACATTCGTTTTAAACATTCAACATTTGTTTTCAACATTCAACATTCGTTTTAAACATTCAACATTCGTTTTCAACATTCGATTTTCAACTTTCGATTTTCAACTTACAACATTCGATTTTCAACTTTCAACATTCGTTTTAAACATTCGATTTTCAACATTCGTTTTCAACATTCAACATTCGTTTTCAACTTTCAACACTCGTTTTCGACATTCAAAATTCGTTTTCAACTTTCAACATTCGTTTTCAACATCCAACATTCGTTTTCAACTTTAAACACTCGTTTTCAACATTCAGCATTCGTTTTCAACATTCAACGATCGTTTTCAGCATTCAACATTCGTTTTCAACATTCGATTTGTAAACAAATGTTGGATGTTGAAATTAAATGTTAAGTGATAAAATCGAATGTTGAATGCTGAAATTGAATGCCAAATGTTGAAATATAATGTAAAAGTTAAAATATAATGTTGAAAACGAATGTCGAATGTTGAAAGTTGAGACTCGAATGTTGAAAGTTGAAAATCGAATGTTGAATGTTTGTTAATTTAAAACACTCGTTTTCAACATTCAACACTATTTTTCAACTTTAAACACTCGTTTTCAACATTCAACATATTTTTTCAACTTTTAACACTCGTTTGCAACATTCAAAATTCATTTTCAACTTTCAACATTCGTTTTCAACATTCGATTTTCAACTTTCAACATTCGTTTTCAACATTCGATTTTCAACTTTCAACATTCGTTTTCAACATCCAACATTCGTTTTTCAACTTTCAACATTCGTTTCCATCATTTAATTTTCGTTTTCAACATTCAACGATCGTTTTCAGCATTCAACATTCGTTTTCAACATTCGATTTTTAAACAAATGTTGGATGTTGAAATTAAATGTTAAATGATAAAATCGAATGTTGAATGCTGAAATTGAATGGCAAATGTTGAAATATAATGTAAAAGTTAAAAATGTAATGTTCAAAACGAATGTCGATTGTTGAAAGTTGAGACTCGAATGTTGAAAACGTATGTCGAATAATAAAAGTTGAAAATCGAATGTTGAAAGTTGAAAATCGAATGTTGAATGTTTGTTAATTTGAAACACTCGTTTTCAACATTCAACACTATTTTTCAACTTTAAACACTCGTTTTCAACATTCAACATATTTTTTTCAACTTTTAACACTCGTTTGCAACATTCAAAATCGTTTTCAACTTTCAACATTCGTTTTCAACATTCGATTTTCAACTTTCAACATTCGTTTTAAACATTCAACATTCGTTTTAAACATTCAACATTCGTTTTAAACATTCAACATTCATTTCAACATTCGATTTTCAACTTTCAACATTCAACATTCGTTTTCAACATTCAACATTCGTTTTTTAACTTTCAACATTTGTATTCAACATTCAACGTTCGTTTTTCAACTTTAGACACTCGTTTTCAACATTCAACATATTTTTTTCAACTTTAAACACTCGTTTTCAACATTCAAAATTCGTTTTTTAACTTTCAACATTCGATTTTCAACTTTCATCATTCGTTTTCAACATTCGATTTTCAACTTTCAACATTCGTTCTCACTTTCAACATTTGTTTTCAACATTCAACGCTTGTTTTCAACAGTCGACATACAACATTAGTTTTCAACATTCACTTTTCGTTTTCAACATTCGGATATCAACTTTCAACAATCGTTTTCAACTTTTAACTTTAGTTTTGAACATTCGTTTTCAACAGTCGATCTTCAACTTAAAACAATCTTTTAATATTCAACATTCGTTTTCGATATTCAACTTTCGTTTTCAATTTTCTTCATTTATTTTCAATATTCGACATTCGAATTTCAAGTTTTAACATTCGTTTTCAACATTCGTTTTAAATATTCGATTTTCAACTTTCAACATTCGATTTTCAACTTTTAACATTCGTTTTCAACATTCGTTTTAAACATTCGATTTTCAACTTTCAACATTCGTTTTCGACAATTCAACATTGGTTTTCAACATTCGATTTTCAACTTTGAACATTCGTTTTCGACAATTCAACATTGGTTTTCAACATTCGATTTTCAACTTTGAACATTCGTTTTAAACATTCAACATTTGTTTTCAACATTCAACATTCGTTTTAAACATTCAACATTCGTTTTCGACATTCATCATTCGTTTTAGCATTCAACATTCGTTTTCAACTTTCAACATTCGTTTTCAGCATTCCATATTCGTTTTCAATATTGAATAATCAACTTTCGTTTTCAACATTCGTTTTCAACATTCGATTTTCAACATTCGTTTTCAACATTCGATTTTCAACTTTCAACATTCAACATTCGTTTCAACATTCAACATTCGTTTTGTAACTTTCAACATTGGTATTCAACATTCAACATTCGATTTTCAACTTTCAACATTCGATTTTCAACTTTCAACATTCGTTTTCGACAATTCAACATTGGTTTTCAACATTCGATTTTCAACTTTGAACATTCGTTTTAAACATTCAACATTTGTTTTCAACATTCAACATTCGTTTTAAACATTCAACATTCGTTTTCAACATTCGATTTTCAACTTTCGATTTTCAACTTACAACATTCGATTTTCAACTTTCAACATTCGTTTTAAACATTCGATTTTCAACTTTCAACATTCGTTTTCGACATTCAACATTCGTTTTTAGCATTCAACATTCGTTTTCAACATTCAACATTCGTTTTCAGCATTCCATATTCGTTTTCAACATTCAACATTCGTTTTCAATATTGAATATTCAACTTTCGTTTTCAACATTCGTTTTCAACATTCGATTTTCAACATTCGTTTTCAACATTCGATTTTCAACTTTCAACATTCAACATTCGTTTTCAACATTCGTTTTTAACTCTCAACATTGGTATTCAACATTCAGCATTCGTTTTCAACTTTTAACACTCGTTTTCAACATTCCACATATTTTTTCAACTTTAAATACTCGTTTTCAACATTCAAAATTCGTTTTTCAACTTTCAACATTCGATTTTCAATTTTCATCATTCGTTTTCAACATTCGATTTTCAACTTTCAACATTCGTTCTCACTTTCAACATTTGTTTTCAACATTCAACGCTTGTTTTCAACATTCGACATTCAACATTAGTTTTCAACATTCACTTTTCGTTTTCAACATTCGGATATCAACTTTCAACATTCGTTTTCAACTTTTAACTTTAGTTTTCAACATTCGTTTTCAACAGTCGATTTTCAACTTAAAAACAATCTTTTTTAATATTCAACATTCGTTTTCGATATTCAACATTCGTTTTCAATTTTCTTCATTTGTTTTCAATATTCGACATTCGAATTTCAATTTTTAACATTCGTTTTCAACATTCGTTTTAAATATTCGATTTGCAACTTTCAACATTTGTTTTCGACATTCAACATTCGTTTTCAATTTTCTTCATTTGTTTTCAATATTCGACATTCGAATTTCAATTTTCAACATTCGTTTTAAACATTCGATTTGCAACTTAAACATTCGATTTCAGCATTCAACATTCGTTATAAACATTCAACATTCGTTTTCAACATTCGATTTGCAACTTTAAACATTCGTTTTCAACATTCAACATTCGTTTTAAACATTCAACATTCGTTTTCAACATTCGATTTTCAACTTTCAACATTCGATTTTCAACTTTTAACATTCGTTTCAACATTCGTTTTAAACATTCGATTTTCAACTTTCAACATTCGTTTTCGACAATTCAACATTCGTTTTCAGCATTGAACATTCGTTTTCAACATTCAACATTCTGTTTCAGCATTCAACATTCGTTTTCAACATTCAACATTCGTTTTCAACTTTCAACATTCGTTTTCAACTTTCAACACTCGTTTTCGACATTCAAAATTCCTTTTCAACTTTCAACACTCGTTTTCAACATTCAGCATTCGTTTTTCAACTTTAAACATCATTTTCAACATTCAGCATTCGTTTTACAACTTTCAGCACTAGTTTTCGACATTCAAAATTCGTTTTCAACTTTCAGCATTCGTTTTCAAAATCCAACATTCGTTTCCATCATTAAATTTTCCTTTTTCAACATTCAACGATCGTTTTCAGCATTCAACATTCGTTTTCAACATTCGATTTTCAAACAAATGTTGGATGTTGAAATTAAATGTTAAATGATAAAAACGAATGTTGAATGCTAAAATTGAATGCCAAATGTTGAAATATAATGTAAAAGTTAAAAATGTAATGTTGAAAACGAATGTTGAAAGTTGAAAATCGAATGTTGAAAACGTATGTCGAATGATAAAAGTTGAAAATCGAATGTTGAAAGTTGAAAATCGAATGTTGAATGTTTTTTAACTTAAAACACTCGTTTTCAACATTCAACACTATTTTTCAACTTTAAACACTCGTTTTCAACATTCAACATATTTTTTCAACTTTAAACACTCGTTTTCAACATTCAAAATTCGTTTTCAACTTTCAACATTCGTTTTCAACATTCGATTTTCAACTTTCAACATTCGTTTTAAACATTCAACACTCGTTATCAGCATTCAACATTCGTTTTAAACATTCAACATTCGTTTTAAACATTCAACATTCGCTTTCAACATTCGATTTTCAACTTTCAACATACGTTTTAAACATTCAACATTCGTTTTCAACATTCAACATTCGTTTAGTGTCTTTTCGATCTTGAAAAGGCCTATGATACTGCATGGAAGTATGGTATTTTAAAAGATCTCTTTGATATGGGGTTGAAAGTCAATATGCCAAATTTTATTTCGAATTTTCGAATTTTCTATCTAACAGACAATTTAATGTTAAGAGTTAATTGAACCATGTTTGATCTATATGATCAAGAGATAGGTGCCCTCAGGGCAGTATTTTATCTGTTACATTATTTAGTCTTAAAATTAACAGCCTTGTTGAAGTTTTAAAAGTAATATTGAAGGTTCATTGTACGTTGATGATTTTTAATATGTTACAGAGGCAAAATATGAATAACATAGAAAGACAATTACAATTATGTCTTGGAAGAATTGAAAATGGGCCTCGGAAAATGATTTTAAATTTTTCCACTTCAAAACGGTCGATGCATTTTTGTAACAAAGATAAAAGTTAACCTTTCTACCCCATATCAAAATGTTGCAAATCGAATGTTGAATGCTGAAACGAATGTTGAATGTCGAAAACAAATGTTGAAAGTTGCAAATCGAAATGTTTAAAACGAATGTTGAATGTTGAAAACGAATGTTGAAAATTTAAATTGAATGGCGAATATTGAAATCAAATGAAGAAATTGAAAACGAATCTCGAAAACGAATGTTGAAAGTTGAAAATCGAACATTTAAAACGAATGTTTAAAACGAATGTTGAAAGTTGAATATCGAATGTTGAAAACGAATGTTGATTGTTTAAAACGAATGTTGAATGTTGAAAACGAATGTTGAATGTTTAAAACGAATGTTGAAAGTTGAAAATCGAATGTTGAAAACGAATGTTAAATGTTTAAAACGAATGTTCAATGTTCAAAACGAATGTCGAATGCTGATAACGAGTGCTGAATGTTTAAAACGAATGTTGAAAGTTGAAAATCGAATGTTGAAAACGACATGTGAATGTTGAAAACGAATGCTGAATGTTGAAAAAAAGTGTTGAAAGTTGAAATATAGTGTTGAATGTTGAATATCGAATATTGAAAACGAAAGTTGAAAGTCGAAAATCGAATGTTCAAAACGAGCGTTAACTGTTCAAAACGAATGTTGAATATCGAAAACGAGTGTCGAAAGTTCAAAATCGAATGTTGAAAACGAATTTTGAATGACGAAAACGAATGTTGAATGTTGAAAACGAAAGTTGAAAGTTGAAAACGAATGTTGTATGTTGAAAGTTGATATCCGAATCCTGAAAACGAAAAGTGAATGTTGAAAACGAAGTTGTATGATGAAACGATTGTTGAAAGTTTAAAATCGAATGTTGAAAACGAATGTTGAAAGTTTAAAATCGAATGTTGAAAACGAATGTTTAATGTTAAAACAAATGTTGTAAACGAATGTTGTATGTCGAAAACGAATGTTGTATGTCAAAACGAATGTTTAAAGTTGAAATTGAATGTTAAAACGAATGTTGAATATTAAAAGAATTGTAATTAAGTTGAAAATCGACTGTTGAAAACGAATGTTGAATGTTGAAAACTAAAGTTGAAAGTTGAAAACGAATGTTGAAAGTTGATATCCGAATGCTGAAAACGAAAAGTGAATGTTGAAAACTAATGTTGATTGTCAAAAGTCGAACGTTCAAAACAAGAGTTGAATGTTGAAAACAAACATTGAAAGTAAGAACGAATGTTGATATTTGAAAATCGAATGTTGAAAACGAATGTTGAAAGTTGAAAATCGAATGTTGAAAACGACAGTTGAATGTTGAAAAAAAAGTGTTCAAAGTTGAAAATAGTGTTGAATATTGAATATCGAATGTTGAAAACGAATGTTGAATGTTGAAAACGAATTTTGAATGTTAAAACGAGTGTTTAAAGTTGAAAACGAATGTTGAAAACAAATGTTGAAAGTTGAAAACGAATGTCGCATGTCGAAAACGAATGTTGAAAATTGAAAATCGAACGTTTAAAACGAATGTTTAAAAGGAATATTGAAAGTTGAATATCGATTGTTGTAAACGAATGTTGAATGTTTAAAACGAATGTTTAATGTTTAAAACGAATGTTTAATGTTTAAAACGAATGTTGAAAGTTGAAAATCGAATGTTGAAAACGAATGTTGAATGTTTAAAACGAATGTTGAATGCTGATAACGAGTGCTGAATGTTTAAAACGAAAGTTGAAAGTTGTAAACGAAGGCTGAATGTTGAAAACGAATGTTGAATGTTGAAAACGAATGTTGAATGTTGAAAGTTGCAAATCGAATGTTTCAAACGAGAGTTGAATGTTGAAAACGAATTTTGAATGTTGAAAGTTGCAAATCGAATGTTTAAAACGAAAGTTGAATGTTGAAAACGAATGTTGAATATAAAAACGATTGTTTTGAAGTTGAAAATCGACTGTTGAAAACGAATGTTGAATGTTGAAAACTAAAGTTGAAAGTTGAAAACGAAAGTTGAATGTTGAAAACGAATGTTGAATATTAAAAACGATTGTTTTTAACTTGAAAATCGACTGTTGAAAACGAATGTTGAATGTTGAAAACTAAAGTTGAAAGTTGAAAACGAATGTTGAAAGTTGATATCCGAATGTTGAAAACGAAAAGTGAATGTTGAAAACTAATGTTGAATGTCGAAAGTCGAATGTTGAAAACGAATGTTGAATGTTGAAAACAAAATGAAATTTTGTATCCTAATGTTAAAACGAATGTTGAATGTTGAAAAGACAGTTGAAAACGACAGTTGAATGTTGAAAACGAATGTTGAAAGTTAAAATCGAATGTTGAAAAAGTTGTGTGTTGAAAACGAATGTTGAATGTTGAAAACGAAAGTTAAAAGTTAGTGTTCAAAGTTGAAAATAGTGTTGAATGTTCAAAATTGAATGTTGAAAAGAAAGTTGAATGTTGAAAACGAATGTTAAAAACGAATATTGAAAACGAATGTTGAATGTTGATAACGAATGATGAAAGTTGAAAAACGAATGTTGAAACTTGAAAACGAATGTTGAATGCTGAAAATTGAAAATCAAATGTTTAAAACGAATGTTGAATGTTGAATGCTGAAAACGAATGTTGAATGTCGAACACGAATTTTGAAAGTTGAAAATCGAATGTTTAAAACGAAAGTTGAATGTTTAAAATGAATGTCAAAGTTGAAATTTTAATGATGAAAACGAATAAAGAATATTTAAGACGCATGTTGAATATTGCAAATGATTGTTGAATGTTGAAACGAATTTTAAAAGTTGAAAATCGAATGTTGAAAACGAATGTTGAACATTTAAAACGAATATTTTAAAGGAATGTTGAATGTTGAAAACGAATGTTAAATGTTGAAAACAAATGGCGAATGTTAAAACGAATAATGAAAATGAGATTCAAATGTTGAATGTAGAAACAAAAGACGAATGTTGAAAACGAATGCAGAATCTTGAAAACAAATGTTGAATGTTGAAAACAAATGTTGAAAGTCGAAAATCGAATGTTCAAAACGAGCGTTAAATGTTCAAAACGAATGTTGAATAACAAAACGAGTGTTTAAAGTTCAAAATCGAATGTTGAAAACGAAATTTGAATGATGAAAACGAATGTTTATAGTTGAAAATCGACTTTGAAAACGAATGTTGAAAACGATAGTTGAAAGTTGAAAATGAATGTTGAATGTTGAGAGTTAATATCCGAATGCTGAAAAGGAAAAGTGAATGTTGAAAACGAAGTTGTATGATGAGAAAGATTGTTGAAAGTTGAAAATCGAAAGTTGAAAACAAATGTTGAATGTTGAAAATCTAATGTTGAAAACGAATGTTGAATGTTGAAAATCGAATGTTGAAAACGAATGTTAAATGTTAAAAACAAATGTTGTAAAAGAATGTTGTATGTCGAAAACAAATGTTGAATGTTGAAAAAAAGTGTTGAAAGTTTAAAAATAGTGTTGAATATCAAATTTTGAAAACGAAAGTTGAATGTTGAAAACGAAAGTTAAAAATGAATTTTGAATGTTGAAAGTTGATATCCGAATGCTGAAAACGAAAAGTGAATGTTGAAATCGAAGATGTATGATGAAAACGATTGTTGAAAGTTTAAAATCGAATGCTGAAAACGAATCTTGAAAACTAATGTTGAAAGTTGAAATTCGAATGTTGAAAAGGAAAAGTGAATGTTGAAAACTAATGTTGAAAGTCGAAAGTCGAATGTTCAAAACAAGTGTTGAATGTTGAAAACAAATATTGAAAGTAAAAACAAAAGTTGAAAGTTTAAAATCGAATGTTGAAAACGAATGTTGAAAGTTGAAAATCGAATGTTGAAAACGACAGCTGAATGTTGAAAAAAAGTGTTGAAAATTGAAAAATAGTGTTGAATATTGAATATCAAATGTTGAAAACGAATTTTGAATGTTGAAAACGAGTGTTGAAAGTTGAAAAATGAATTTTAAATGAAGAAAAACGAATGTTGAATGTTGAAAACGAATGTTGAATATTGAACACGAAAGTTGAATGCTGAAAACAAATGTTGAATGTCGAAAACGAATGTTGAAAGTTAAAAATCGAATGTTTAAAACGAATGTTGAATGTTGAAAACGATGTGTAAAGTTCAAAATCGAATGTTGAAAACGAATTTTGAATGCTGAAACGAATGTTGAATGTCGCAAACGAATGTTGAAAGTTGCAAATCGAATGTTGAATGTTCAAAACGAATGTTGAAAGTTGAAAATCGAATGTTTAAAACGAATATTGAATGTTGAAAACGAATGTTGAAAGTTGAAAATCGAATGTCGAAAACGAATTTTGAATGCTGAAAACGAATGTTGAATGTCGCAAACGAATGTTGAAAGTTGAAAATCGAAAGTTTAAAACCAATGTTGAAAATGAATGTTGAAAGTTGGAAATCGAATGTTGAATGTTTCAAACGAATATTGAATGCTGATAACGAGTGTTGAATGTTTAAAACGAATGTTGAAAGTTGAAATTCGAATGTTGAAAACGAATGTTGAATTTTGAAAAAAAGTGTTGAAAGTTGAAATATAGTGTTGAATGTTGAATATCGAATATTGAAAACGAAAATTGAATGTCGAAAACGAATTTTGAATGTTAAAAACGAGTGTTGAAAGTTGAAAAACGAATTTTGAATGCTGAACACGTATGTTGAATGTCGAAAACAATTGTTGAAAGTTGCAAATCGAATGTTTAAAACGAATGTTGAATGTTGAAAACGAATGTTGAATGTTGAAAACGAATGTTGAATGTTGAAAACGAATGTTGAAAATTGAAATTCGAACGTTTAAAACGAATGTTTAAAACGAATGTTGAAAGTTGAATATCGAATGTTTAAAACGAATGTTGAAAGTTGAAAATCGAATGTTGAAAACGAATGTTGAATGTTTAAAATCGAATGTTGAAAACGAATGTTAAATGTTTAAAACGAATGTTGAATGGTGAAAACGAATGTTGAATGTTTAAAACGAATGTTATATATTGAAAACGAATGTTGAATGTTTAAAACGAATGTTGAAAGTTGAAAATCGAATGTTGAAAACGATTGTTGAATGTTTAGAACGAATGTTGAAAGTTTAAAACGAATGTTGAATGCTGATAACGAGTGTTGAATGTTTAAAACGAATGTTGAAAGTTGAAAAAAATGTTGAAAGTTGAAATATAGTGTTGAATGTTGTAAACGAAAGTTAAATGTTGAAAACGAATTTTGAATGTTGAAAACGAGTGTTGAAAGTTGAAAACGAATGTTGAATGTTGAAATAAAATGTTGAAAGTTGAAAACGAAAGTTGAAAGTTGAAAACGAATGTTGAATGTTGAAAGTTGATATCCGAATGCTGAAATAGAACCTGTATGATGAAAGCGATTGTTTAAAGTTTGAAATCGAATGTTGAAAACGAATGTTGAAAGTTGAAAATCTAATGTTGTAAACGAATGTTGAATGTTAAAAACAAATGTTGTATGACGAAAACGAATGTTTAAAGTTGAAATTGAATGTTGAAAACGAATATTGAATATTAAAAGAATTGTTTTAAGTTGAAAATTGACTGTTGAAAACGAATGTTGAAATCTAAAGTTGAAAGTTCAAAACAAATGTTGAAAGTTGATATCCGAATGTTGAAAACGAAAAGTGAAGTTGAAGACTAATGTTGAATGTCGAAAGTCGAATGTTGAAAACAAGCGTTGAATGTTGAAAAAATATTGAAAGTAAGAAAGAATGTTGATAGTTGAAAATCGAATGTTGAAAACGAATGTTGAAAGTTGAAAATCGAATGTTGAAAACGACAGTTGAATGTTGAAAAAGTGTTGAAAGTTGCAAAATAGTGTTGAATATTGAATATCGAATGTTGAAAATGAATATTGAATGTCGAAAACGAATTCTGAATGTTAAACGAGTGTTTCAAGTTCAAAACGAATGTTGAAAACAAATGTTAAAAGTTGAAAACAAATGTTGAATGTTGAAAAGGAATATTGAATGCTGAAAGTTGAAAATCCAATGTTGAAAACGAATATTGAAAACGAATGTTGAAAATCGAATGTTGAAAATGAATGCTTAAAACGAATGTTGAATGTTGAAATTGAATGTTGAATGTTGAAATGGTTGAATGTCGAAAATAATGTTGAATGTTGAAAACGAATGTTGAAAGTTGAAAATCGAACGTTTAAAACGAAAGTTTAAAACGAATGTTGGAAGTTGAATCTCGAATGTTGAAAACGAATGTGATTGTTTAAAACGAATGTTGAATGTTGAAAACGAATGTTGAATGTTTAAAACGAATGTTGAAAGTTTAAAACGAATGTTTAATGCTGATAACGAGTCCTGAATGTTTAAAACGAATGTTGAAAGTTAAAATCGAATGTTGAAAACGACATGTGAATGTTGAAAAAAGTGTTGAAAGTTGAAATATAGTGTTGAATGTTGAATATCGAATGTTGAAAACGAAACTTGAAAGTCGAAACCGAATGTTCAAAACGAGCATTAACTGTTCAAAACGAATGTTGAATATCGAAAACGAGTGTTGAAAGTTCAAAATCGAATGTTGAATATCAAAACGAGTGTTGAAAGTTCAAAATCGAATGTTGAAAACGAATTTTGAATGACGAAAACGAATGTTGAATGTTGAAAACGAAAGTTGAAAGTTGAAAACGAATGTTGAATGTTGAAAGTTCATATCCGAATGCTGAAAACGAAAAGTGAATGTTGAAAACTAATGTTGAATGTCGAAAGTCGAATGTTCAAAACAAGCGTTGAATGTTGAAAACAAATATTAAAAGTAAGAACAAAAGTTGAAACTTTAAAATCGAAATTTGAAAACAAATGTTGAAAGTTGAAAATCGAATGTTGAAAACGACAGTTGAATGTTGAAAACGAATGTTTAATGAAGAAAACGAATGTTGAATGTTGAAAACGAATGTTGAATGTTGAACACGAAAGTTGAATGCTGAAAACGAATGTTGAATGTCGAAAACGAATGTTGAAAATTGAAAATCGATTGAATGTTTAAAACGAAGGTTGAATGTTAAAAATGAGTGTTTGAAGTTGAAAACGAATGTTGAATGCTGAAAGTCGAAAATCGAATGTTGAAAGTTGAAAATCGAATGTTGAAAACGACAGTTGAATGTTGAAAACGAATGTTGAATGTTGAAAAAGTGTTGAAAGTTGAAATATAGTGTTGAATGTTGAAAACGAATGTTGAAAGTTGAAAACGAATGTTGAATATTTAAAACGAGTGTTGAATGTTGAAAACGAATGTTAAATGTTTAAAACGAATATCGAACGTTGAAAATGAATATTGAATGTCGAAAACGAATTTGAATGTTAAACGAGTGTTTCAAATTCAAAACGAATGTTGAAAACAAATGTTGAAAGTTGAAAACGAATGTTGAATGTTGAAAAGGAATATTGAATGCTGAAAGTTGAAAATCCAATGTTGAAAACGAATATTGAAAACGAATGTTGAAAATCGAATGTTGAAAATGAATGCTGAAAACGAATGTTGAATGTTGAAATTGAATGTTGAATGTTGAAAGCGAATGTTTAATGTCGAAAAATAATGTTGAATGTTGAAAATCGAACGTTTAAAACGAAAGTTTAAAACGATTGTTGGAAGTTGAATCTCGAATGTTGAATGTTTAAAACGAATGTTGAAAGTTTAAAACGAATGTTTAATGCTGATAACGAGTGCTGAATGTTGAAAAAAATATTGAAAGTAAGAAAGAATGTTGATAGTTGAAAATCGAATGTTGAAAACGAATGTTGAAAGTTGAAAATCGAATGTTGAAAACGACATGTGAATGTTGAAAAAAAGTGTTGAAAGTTGAAATATAGTGTTGAATGTTGAATATCGAATGTTGAAGACGAAAGTTGAAAGTCGAAAATCGAATGTTCAAAACGAGCGTTAACTGTTCAAAACGAATGTTGAATATCGAAAACGAGTGTTGAAAGTTCAAAATCGAATGTTGAAAACGAATTTTGAATGACGAAAACGAATGTTGAATGTTGAAAACGAAAGTTGAAAGTTGAAAACGAATGTTGAATGTTGAAAGTTCATATCCGAATGCTGAAAACGAAAAGTGAATGTTGAAAACTAATGTTGAATGTCGAAAGTCGAATGTTGAAAACAAGCGTTGAATGTTTAAAACAAATATTAAAAGTAAGAACAAAAGTTGAAAGTTTAAAATCGAAATTTGAAAACGAATGTTGAAAGTTGAAAATCGAATGTTGAAAACGACAGTTGAATGTTGAAAATGAATGTTGAATGTTGAAAAAGTGCTGAAAGTTGAAATATAGTGTTGAATGTTGAAAACGAATGTTGAAAGTTGAAAATCGAATGTTGAAAACGAATGTTGAAAGTTGAAAACCGAATGTTGAAAACGACACTTGAATGTTGAAAACGAATGTTGAATGTTGAAAAAGTGTTGAAAGTTGAAATATAGTGTTGAATGTTGAAAACGAATGTTGAAAATTGAAGATCGAATGTTGAAAACGACAGTTGAATGTTGAAAACGAATGTTTAATGAAAAAAACGAATGTTGAATGTTGAAAACGAATGTTGAATGTTGAACACGAAAGTTGAATGCTGAAAACGAATGTTGAATGTCGAAAATGAATGTTGAAAGTTGAAAATCGATCGAATATTTAAAACGAATGTTGAATGTTAAAATGAGTGTTTGAAGTTGAGAAACGAATGTTGAATGCTGAAAGTCAAAATCGAATGTTGAAAACGAATGTTGAAAACGAATGTTGAAAACGAATGTTGAATGTTGAATACGAATGTTGAAAGTTGAAAATCGAATGTTGAAAACGAATTTTGAATGCTGAAAACGAATGTTGAAAGTTGCAAATCGAATGTTTAAAACGAATGTTGAATGTTGAAAACGAATGTTGAAAATTTAAATTCGAATGTCAAATATTGAAAACAAATGAAGAAAATTGAAAACGAATGTCGAATGTCGAAAACGAATGTTGAAAGTTGAAAATCGAACGTTTAAAACGAATGTTTAAAACCAATGTTGAAAGTTGAATATCGAATGTTGAAAACGAATGTTGAATATTTAAAACGAGTGTTGAATGTTGAAAACGAATGTTAAATGTTTAAAACGAATGTTGAATGTTTAAAACGAATGTTGAATGCTGATAACGAGTGCTGAATGTTTAAAACGAATGTTGAAAGTTGTAAACGAATGTTGAATGTTGAAAACGAATGTTGAAAGTTGAAAATCGAATGTTGAAAACGACAGCTGAATGTTGAAAAAAAGTGTTGAAAATTGAAAAATAGTGTTGAATATTGAATATCAAATGTTGAAAACGAATTTTGAATGTTGAAAACGAGTGTTGAAAGTTGAAAATGAATTTTAAATGAAGAAAACGAATGTTGAATGTTGAAAACTCAATGTTGAATATTGAACACGAAAGTTGAATGCTGAAAACAAATGTTGAATGTCGAAAAAGAATGTTGAAAGTTAAAAATCGAATGTTTAAAACGAATGTTGAATGTTGAAAACGAATGTTTAAAGTTCAAAATCGAATGTTGAAAACGAATTTTGAATGCTGAAAAAGAATGTTGAATATCGCAAACGAATGTTGAAAGTTGCAAATCGAATGTTGAATGTTCAAAACGAATGTTGAAAGTTGAAAATCGAATGTTTAACACGAATATTGAATGTTGAAAACGAATGTTGAAAGTTGAAAATCGAATGTCGAAAACGAATTTTGAATGCTGAAAATCGAAAGTTTAAAACGAATGTTGAAAATGAATGTTGAAAGTTGAAAATCGAATGTTGAATGTCGCCAACGAATGTTGAAAGTTGAAAATCGAAAGTTTAAAACGAATGTTGAAAATGAATGTTGAAAGTTGAAAATCGAATGTTGAATGTTGAAAATTGAAAATCAAATGTTGAAAACGAATGTTGAAAATCGAATGTTAAAAACGAATGTTGAAAGTTGAAAATCGAATGTTGAAAACGAATGTCGAATGTTTAAAACGAATGTTGAAAGTTGAAAATCGAATGTTGAATGTTTAAAACGAATGTTGAATGTTTAAAACGAATGTTGAATGTTTAAAACGAATGTTGAATGTTTAAAACGTATGTTGAAAGTTGAAAATCGAATGTTGAAAGCGAATGTTGAATGTTTAAAACGAATGTTGAATGTTTAAAACGAATGTTGAATGCTGATAACGAGTGTTGAATGTTTAAAACGAATGTTGAAAGTTGAAAATCGAATGTTGAAAACGAATGTTGAAAGTTGAAAATCGAATGTTGAAAGTTGAAAAACGAATGTTGAAAACGACAGTTGAATGTTGAAAACGAATGTTGAGTTTTGAAAAAGTGCTGAAAGTTGAAATATAGTGTTGAATGTTGAAAACGAATGTTGAAAGTTGAAAATCGAATGTTGAAAACGAATGTTGAAAGTTGAAACCGAATGTTGAAAACGACAGTTGAATGTTGAAAACGAATGTTGAATGTTGAAAAAGTGTTGAAAGTTGAAATATAGTGTTGAATGTTGAAAACGAATGTTGAAAATTGAAGATCGAATGTTGAAAACGACAGTTGAATGTTGAAAACGAATGTTTAATGAAAAAACGAATGTTGAATGTTGAAAACGAATGTTGAATGTTGAACACGAAAGTTGAATGCTGAAAACGAATGTTGAATGTCGAAAATGAATGTTGAAAGTTGAAAATCGATCGAATATTTAAAACGAATGTTGAATGTTAAAATGAGTGTTTGAAGTTGAGAAACGAATGTTGAATGCTGAAAGTCAAAATCGAATGTTGAAAACGAATGTTGAAAACGAATGTTGAAAACGAATGTTGAATGTTGAATACGAATGTTGAAAGTTGAAAATCGAATGTTGAAAACGAATTTTGAATGCTGAAAACGAATGTTGAAAGTTGCAAATCGAATGTTTAAAACGAATGTTGAATGTTGAAAACGAATGTTGAAAATTTAAATTGAATGTCAAATATTGAAAACAAATGAAGAAAATTGAAAACGAATGTCGAATGTCGAAAATGAATGTTGAAAGTTGAAAATCGAACGTTTAAAACGAATGTTTAAAACCATTGTTGAAAGTTGAATATCGAATGTTGAAAACGAATGTTGAATATTTAAAACGAGTGTTGAATGTTGAAAACGAATGTTAAATGTTTAAAACGAATGTTGAATGTTTAAAACGAATGTTGAATGCTGATAACGAGTGCTGAATGTTTAAAACGAATGTTGAAAGTTGTAAACGAATGTTGAATGTTGAAAACGAATGTTGAAAGTTGAAAATCGAATGTTCAAAACGACAGTTGAATGTTGAAAAAAGTGTTGAAAATTGAAAATAGTGTTGAATATTGAATATCAAATGTTGAAAACGAATTTTGAATGTTGAAAACGAGTGTTGAAAGTTGAAAATGAATTTTAAATGAAGAAAACGAATGTTGAATGTTGAAAACTCAATGTTGAATATTGAACACGAAAGTTGAATGCTGAAAACAAATGTTGAATGTCGAAAACGAATGTTGAAAGTTAAAAATCGAATGTTTAAAACGAATGTTGAATGTTGAAAACGAATGTTTAAAGTTCAAAATCGAATGTTGAAAACGAATTTTGAATGCTGAAAACGAATGTTGAATGTCGCAAACGAATGTTGAAAGTTGCAAATCGAATGTTGAATGTTCAAAACGAATGTTGAAAGTTGAAAATCGAATGTTTAACACGAATATTGAATGTTGAAAACGAATGTTGAAAGTTGAAAATCGAATGTCGAAAACGAATTTTGAATGCTGAAAATCGAAAGTTTAAAACGAATGTTGAAAATGAATGTTGAAAGTTGAAAATCGAATGTTGAATGTCGCAAACGAATGTTGAAAGTTGAAAATCGAAAGTTTAAAACGAATGTTGAAAATGAATGTTGAAAGTTGAAAATCGAATGTTGAAAGTTGAAAATCGAAAGTCGAAAATCGAATGTTGAAAACGAATGTTGAATGTTTAAAACGAATGTTGAAAGTTGAAAATCGAATGTTGAAAACGATTGTCGAATGTTTAAAAGGAATGTTGAAAGTTGAAAACGAATGTTGAATGTTTATAACGAATGTTGACTGTTGAAAACGAATGTTGAATGTTGAAAACGAATGTTGAATGTTTAAAACGTAGGTTGAAAGTTAAAATTGAATTTTGAAAGCGAATGTTGAATGTTTAAAACGAATGTTGAATGTTTAAAACGAATGTTGAATGCTGATAACGAGTGTTGAATGTTTAAAACGAATGTTGAAAGTTGAAAATCGAATGTTGAAAACGAATGTTGAAAGTTGAAAATCGAATGTTGAAAACGAATGTTGAATGTTGAAAACGAATGTTGAGTTTTGAAAAAGTGTTGAAAGTTGAAATATAGTGATGAATGTTGAATATCGAATATTGAAAACGAAAATTGAATGTCGAAAACGAATTTTGAATGTTAAAAACGAGTGTTGAAAGTTGAAAAACGAATTTTGAATGCTGAACACGAATGTTGATTGTCGAAAACAAATGTTGAGAGTTGCAAATCGAATGTTTAAAACGAATGTTGAATGTTGAAAACGAATGTTGAATGTTGAAAACGAATGTTGAAAGTTGAAAATCGAATGTTTAAAACGAATGTTGAAAGTTGAATATCGAATGTTGAAAACGAATGTTGAATGTTTAAAATCGAATGTTGAAAACGAATGTTAAATGTTTAAAACGAATGTTGAATGGTGAAAACGAATGTTGAATGTTTAAAACGAATGTTATATATTGAAAACGAATGTTGAATGTTTAAAACGAATGTTGAAAGTTGAAAATCGAATGTTGAAAACGATTGTTGAATGTTTAGAACGAATGTTGAAAGTTTAAAACGAATGTTGAATGCTGATAACGAGTGTTGAATGTTTAAAACGAATGTTGAAAGTTGAAAAAAATGTTGAAAGTTGAAATATAGTGTTGAATGTTGTAAACGAAAGTTAAATGTTGAAAACGAATTTTGAATGTTGAAAACGAGTGTTGAAAGTTGAAAAACGAATGTTGAATGTTGAAAACAAATGTTGAAAGTTGAAAACGAAAGTTGAAAGTTGAAAACGAATGTTGAATGTTGAAAGTTGATATCCGAATGCTGAAATAGAAGCTGTATGATGAAAGCGATTGTTTAAAGTTTGAAATCGAATGTTGAAAACGAATGTTGAATGTTAAAAATAAATGTTGTAAACGAATGTTGTAAGACGAAACGAATGTTTAAAGTTGAAATTGAATGTTGAAAACGAATATTGAATATTAAAAAGAATTGTTTTAAGTTGAAAATTGACTGTTGAAAACGAATGTTGAAATCTAAAGTTGAAAATTCAAAACAAATGTTGAAAGTTGATATCCGAATGTTGAAAACGAAAAGTGAAGTTGAAGACTAACGTTGAATGTCGAAAGTCGAATGTTCAAAACAAGCGTTGAATGTTGAAAAAATATTGAAAGTAAGAAAGAATGTTGATAGTTGAAAATCGAATGTTGAAAACGAATGTTGAAAGTTGAAAATCGAATGTTGAAAACGACAGTTGAATGTTGAAAAAGTGTCGAAAGTTGAAAATAGTGTTGAATATTGAATATCGAATGTTGAAAATAAATATTGAATGTCGAAAACGATTTCTGAATGTTAAACGAGTGTTTCAAGTTCAAAAACGAATGTTGAAAACAAATGTTGAAAGTTGAAAACGAATGTTGAATGTTGAAAAGGAATATTGAATGCTGAAAGTTGAAAATCCAATGTTGAAAACGAAAATTGAAAACGAATGTTGAAAATCGAATGATGAAAATGAATGCTGAAAACGAATGTTGAATGTTGAAATTGAATGTTGAATGTTGAAAGCGAATGTTTTATGCCGAAAAATAATGTTGAATGTTGAAAACGAATGTTAAATGTTTAAAACGAATGTTCAATGTTTAAAACGAATGTTGAATGCTGATAACGAGTGCTGAATGTTTAAAACGAATGTTGAAAGTTGAAAATCGAATGTTGAAAACGACATGTGAATGTTGAAAAAAAGTGTTGAAAGTTGAAATATAGTGTTGAATGTTGAATATCGAATGTTGAAAACGAAACTTGAAAGTCGAAAACCGAATGTTCAAAACGAGCGTTAACTGTTCAAAACGAATGTTGAATATCGAAAACGAGTGTTGAAAGTTGAAAATCGAATGTTGAAAACGAATTTTGAATGACGAAAACGAATGTTGAATGTTGAAAACAAAAGTTGAAAGTTGAAAACGAATGTTGAATGTTGAAAGTTGATATCCGAATGCTGAAAACGAAAAGTGAATGTTGAAAACTAATGTTGAAAATCGAAAGTCGAATGTTGAAAACAAGCGTTGAATGTTTAAAACAAATATTAAAAGTAAGAACAAAAGTTGAAAGTTTAAAATCGAAATTTGAAAACGAATGTTGAAAGTTGAAAATCGAATGTTGAAAACGACAGTTGAATGTTGAAAATGAATGTTGAATGTTGAAAAAAGTGCTGAAAGTTGAAATATAGTGTTGAATGTTGAAAACGAATGTTGAAAGTTGAAAATCGAATGTTGAAAACGACAGTTGAATGTTGAAAAACGAATGTTTAATGAAGAAAAACGAATGTTGAATGTTGAAAACGAATGTTGAATGTTGAACACGAAAGTTGAATGCTGAAAACGAATGTTGAATGTCGAAAACGAATGTTGAAAAAAAGTGCTGAAAGTTGAAATATAGTGTTGAATGTTGAAAACGAATGTTGAAAGTTGAAAATCGAATGTTGAAAACGACAGTTGAATGTTGAAAACGAATGTTCAATGAAGAAAACGAATGTTGAATGTTGAAAACGAATGTTGAATGTTGAACACGAAAGTTGAATGCTGAAAACGAATGTTGAATGTCGAAAACGAATGTTGAAAGTTGAAAACGATCGAATGTTTAAAACGGATGTTGAATGTTAAAATGAGTGTTTAAAGTTGAAAACGAATGTTGAATGCTGAAAGTCGAAAATCGAATGTTGAAAACGAATGTTGAAAGTTGAAAATCGAATGTTGAAAACGACAGTTGAATGTTGAAAACGAATGTTGAATGTTCAAAAAGTGTTGAAAGTTGAAATATAGTGTTGAATGTTGAAAACGAATGTTGAAAGTTGAAAATCGAATGTTGAAAACGACAGTTGAATGTTGAAAACGAATGTTGAATGTTGAAAACGAATGTTGAATGTTGAACACGAAAGTTGAATGCTGAAAACGAATGTTGAATGTCGAAAATGAATGTTGAAAGTTGAAAATCGATCGAATATTTAAAACGAATGTTGAATGTTAAAAATGAGTGTTTAAAGTTGAAAAACGAATGTTGAATGCTGAAAGTCAAAAATCGAATGTTGAAAACGAATGTTGAAAACGAATGTTGAAAATCGAATGTTGAAAACGAATGTTGAAAACGAATGTTGAAAATCGAATGTTGAAAACGAATGTTGAAAACGAATGTTGAATGTTGAAAACGAATGTTGAAAGTTGAAAATCGAATGTTGAAAACGAATTTTGAATGCTGAAAACGAATGTTGAATGTCGAAAACGAATGTTGAAAGTTGCAAATCGAATGTTTAAAACGAATGTTGAATGTTGAAAACGAATGTTGAATGTTGAAAACGAATGTTGAAAATCTAAATTGAATGTCAAATATTGAAAACAAATGAAGAAGATTGAAAACGAATGTCGAAAATGAATGTTGAAAGTTGAAAATCGAACGTTCAAAACGAATGTTTAAAACCATTGTTGAAAGTTGAATATCGAATGTTGAAAACGAATGTTGAATGTTTAAAACGAGTGTTGAATGTTGAAAACGAATGTTAAATGTTTAAAACGAATGTTGAATGTTTAAAACGAATGTTGAATGCTGATAACGAGTGCTGAATGTTTAAAACGAATGTTGAAAGTTGTAAACGAATGTTGAATGTTGAAAACGAATGTTGAATGTTGAAAACGAATGTTGAATGTTGAAAGTTGCTTATCGAATGTTCAAAACGAAAGTTGAATGTTGAAAACTAATGTTGAATATTAAAACGATTCTTTTAAGTTGAAAATCAACTGTTGAAAACGAATGTTGAAAGTTGAAAACGAATGTTGAAAGTTGACATCCGAATGTTGAAAACGAAAAGTGAATGTTGAAAACTAATGTTGAATGTCGAAAGTCGAATGTTCAAAACAAACGTTGAATGTTGAAAACAAATGTTGAAAATGTGAACGAATGTTTAAAGTTGAAAATCAAATGTTGAAAACGAATGTTGAAAGTTCAAAATCGAATGTTGAAAACGAATGTTGAAAGTTCAAAATCTAATGTTTTAAACGAATGTTGAATGTTAAACACAAATGTTGTAAACGAATGTTGTATGTCGAAAACAAATGTTTAAAGTTGAAATTGAATGTTGAAAACAAATATTGAATATTAAAAGAATTGTTTTAAGTTGAAAATTGACTGTTGGAAACGAATGCTGAAATCTAAAGTTGAAAATTCAAAACAAATGTTGAAAGTTGATATCCGAATGTTGAAAACGAAAAGTGAAGTTGAAGACTAATGTTGAATGTCGAAAGTCGAATGTTCAAAACAAGCGTTGAATGTTGAAAACAAATATTGAAAGTAAGAAAGAATGTTGATAGTTGAAAATCGAATGTTGAAAACGAATGTTGAAAGTTGAAAATCGAATGTTGAAAACAACAGTTGAATATTGAAAAAAGTGTTGAAAGTTGCAAAATAGTGTTGAATATTGAATATCGAATGTTGAAAATGAATACTGAATGTCGAAAACGAATTTTGAATGTTAAAACGAGTGTTTCAAGTTCAAAAACGAATGTTGAAAACAAATGTTGAAAGTTGAAAAACGAATGTTGAATGTTGAAAACGAATATTGAATGCTGAAAGTTGAAAATCGAATGTTGAAAACGAATGTTGAAAATCGAATGTTGAAAATGAATGCTGAAAACGAATGTTGAATGTTGAAAATGAATGTTGAATGTTGAAATGGTTGAATGTCGAAAATAATGTTGAATGTTGAAAACGAATGTTGAAAGTTGAAAATCGAACGTTTAAAACGAAAGTTTAAAACGAATGTTGGAAGTTGAATCTCGAATGTTGAAAACGAATGAGATTGTTTAAAACGAATGTTGAATGTTGAAAACGAATGTTGAATGTTTAAAACGAATGTTGAAAGTTTAAAACGAATGTTTAATGCTGATAACGAGTGCTGAATGTTTAAAACGAATGTTGAAAGTTAAAATCGAATGTTGAAAACGACATGTGAATGTTGAAAAAAGTGTTGAAAGTTGAAATATAGTGTTGAATGTTGAATATCGAATTTTGAAAACGAAACTTGAAAGTCGAAACCGAATGTTCAAAACGAGCATTAACTGTTCAAAACGAATGTTGAATATCGAAAACGAGTGTTGAAAGTTCAAAATCGAATGTTGAATATCGAAAACGAGTGTTGAAAGTTCAAAATCGAATGTTGAAAACGAATTTTGAATGACGAAAACGAATGTTGAATGTTGAAAACGAAAGTTGAAAGTTGAAAACGAATGTTGAATGTTGAAAGTTCATATCCGAATGCTGAAAACGAAAAGTGAATGTTGAAAACTAATGTTGAATGTCGAAAGTCGAATGTTCAAAACAAGCGTTGAATGTTGAAAACAAATATTGAAAGTAAGAACAAAAGTTGAAAGTTTAAAATCGATAGTTGAAAACGAATGTTGAAAGTTGAAAATCGAATGTTGAAAACGACAGTTGAATGTTGAAAACGAATGTTTAATGAAGAAAACGAATGTTGAATGTTGAAAACGAATGTTGAATGTTGAACACGAAAGTTGAATGCTGAAAACGAATGTTGAATGTCGAAAACGAATGTTGAAAATTGAAAATCGATTGAATGTTTAAAACGAAGGTTGAATGTTAAAATGAGTGTTTGAAGTTGAAAACGAATGTTGAATGCTGAAAGTCGAAAATCGAATGTTGAAAGTTGAAAATCGAATGTTGAAAACGACAGTTGAATGTTGAAAACGAATGTTGAATGTTGAAAAAGTGTTGAAAGTTGAAATATAGTGTTGAATGTTGAAAACGAATGTTGAAAGTTGAAAATCGAATGTTGAAAGTCGAAAATCGAATGTTGAAAACGACAGTTGAATGTTGAAAAACGAATGTTTAATGAAAAAAAAAACGAATGTTGAATGTTGAAAACGAATGTTGAATGTTGAACACGAAAGTTGAATGCTGAAAACGAATGTTGAAAGTTGAAAATCGATCGAATGTTTAAAACGAATGTTGAATGTTAAAAATGAGCGTTTAAAGTTGAAAAACGAATGTTGAATGCTGAAAGTCAAAAATCGAATGTTGAAATCGTGTTGAAAACGAATGTTGAAAATCGAATGTTGAAAACGAATGTTGAAAACGAATGTTGAATGTTGAAAACGAATTTGAATGTTGAAAACGAATGTTGAATGCTGACAACGAATGTTGAATGCTGAAAACGAATGTTGAATGTTGAAAATCGAATTTTCAAAACGAATGTTGAATGTCGAAAGTTGAAAATCGAATGTTGAAAACGAATTTTGAATGCTGAAAACGAATGTTGAATGTCGAAAACGAATGTTGAAAGTTGCAAATCGAATGTTTAAAACGAATGTTGAATGTTGAAAATTTAAATTCGAATGTCAAATATTGAAAACAAATGAATAAAATTGAAAACGAATGTCGAATGTCGAAAACGAATGTTGAAAGTTGAAAATCGAACGTTTAAAACGAATGTTTAAAACCAATGTTGAAAATTGAATATCGAATGTTGAAAACGAATGTTGAATGTTTAAAACGAGTGTTGAATGTTGAAAACGAATGTTAAATGTTTAAAACGAATGTTGAATGTTTAAAACGAATGTTGAATGCTGATAACGAGTGCTGAATGTTTAAAACGAATGTTGAAAGTTGTAAACGAATGTTGAATGTTGAAAACGAATGTTGAATGTTGAAAACGAATGTTGAATGTTGAAAGTTGCTTATCGAATGTTTAAAACGAAAGTTGAATGTTGAAAACTAATGTTGAATATTAAAAACGATTCTTTTTAAGTTGAAAATCGACTGTTGAAAACGAATGTTGAATGTTGAAAACTAAAGTTGAAAGTTGAAAACGAATGTTGAAAGTTGACATCCGAATGTTGAAAACGAAAAGTGAATGTTGAAAACTAATGTTGAATGTCGAAAGTCGAATGTTCAAAACAAACGTTGAATGTTGAAAACAAATGTTGAAAATGTGAACAAATGTTGAAAGTTGAAAATCAAATGTTGAAAACGAATGTTGAAAGTTCAAAATCGAATGTTGAAAACGAATGTTAAATGTTAAAAACAATCATTGAAAACGAATGTTGAAAAAAAGTGTTGAATGTTGAAAAAAGTGTTGAAAGTTGAAAAATAGTGTTGAATGTTGAATATCGAATGTTGAAAACGAATGTTGAATGTTAAAAACGAATTTTTGAATGTTGAAAACGAGTGTTTAAAGTTGAAAAACGAGTATGTTGAATTTTGAAATAGAATGTTGAATGTTGAAAGTTAAAAATCGAATGTTGAAAATCAAATGTTGAAAACGAATGTTAAAAACAAATGTTGAATGTTGAATATTGAAAACTAAACTTGAAAGTTGAAAACGAATGTTGAAAGTTTATATGCGAATGTTGAAAACGAAAGTGAATGTTAAAAACTAATGTTGAATGTCGAAAGTCGAATGTTCAAAACAAGCGTTGAATGTTGAAAACAAATGTTGAAAGTTGAAAATCGAATGTTGAAAACGAATGTTGAAAGTTAAAATAGAATGTTGAAAACGAATGTTAAATGTTAAAAACAATTTTTTTAAACGAATGTTGAAAGTTGAAAATCGAATGTTGAAAACAAATATTGAAAACGACAGTTGAATTTTGAAAAAAAAAGTGTTGAAAGTTGATTGATTGATTGATTGATTGTTGGTTGCTTTACGCCGCATTAGCACAACAAGGCTATATCGCGGCGAGCTAATTCGAAATTTTTTACAATTTAAAGCATATTCTTAAATTCAGACAAAAGGCCCTTCAATAAATTAAAATTCTAGATTAAAGCAAATTGATTATTTACAAATAAAATGAACATTAAGATAACGTGATAAAATTTAAAATCGTTTTAAAGATAATAACATTTTTATATTTTAGAATATATTCCAACTTTTTTAAGAATGAAACAATATTTGTAAATGGAACATTATTAAATAAATCATACATATTATTGACATTGAAATGCTTCTTACGAATATCCGCAAAGTCAATACAATTAATTAAAACATGTTTAATAGTATACTTGCAGTTACAAGGTATACATTGTGGTTCTACTTCATTTTTTAAAAGATATTCGTGTGTTATTCTAGTATGACCAATACGACATCTAGAAATAACACACTGATCTTTTCTGCACATAAAATTATTGAAAGGTTTACCTAAATTAGGTTTTATTTCATGTAATTTATTATCATCTTTTTTACTCCATTCATTTTTCAATAAATTAAAAACATATTCTCTAATATTAGATTTAAAATCGGTATATGGTATATCACAGTTAGATAAAGGGTCACCCAGGGCATTCTTTGCCTCAAGGTCTACAGCTGTGTTTCCAAGGATTCCAACATGACTCGGCACCCATAGAAAAATTATTTCTTTAAGAAGAATTTTTAAATTCCTCATTACATATAAAATTTTGAGAATTGTTGGGTTTTTACTTTAGTATTTTGTATAGCTTGTAAGCATGAAAGTGAATCAGAACATATAATAAATTTGATTTATCTAAAGAAGCAATAAATTTCAAAGCCAAAATCATTGCTTCTGCTTCAGCAGTAAAGATGGATGCATCAGATGGCAAACGGAGAGTTGCAGCTCTGTCCCTGAAGACAGCAGCAGATGCAACTCGGTCACCATTTTTGATCCATCAGTATAGATAGTTGAAAAATCTGAATAATTGGCTTTAATTTCAGCATAGTGTTGCTGAATTAAAAGAGGATTTGTTTTATTTTTATTCTGTTCACGGAGATCAAATATCATTTTGGTTTGGGACATGGAGGACATTTGCAAGTTTCAACTTGAGCAACAGATTTTAAATCAAAAGAAGCTAAATGTGGTTTTAAACGTATACCTAACGGAGGAATTTTATTTTCGTGTTTTGCAAAAATATCTTTATAAATTGGATTAAAAACACAGCTGTAGGCAGGATTATCTGAGTAGGCTTTTAGTTTGACAGCATATTGAAAGTTGAAAAAAGTGTTGAATGTTGAATATCGAATGTTGAAAACGAATGTTGAATGTTTAAAACGAATGTTGAAAACGAATGTTGAATGTTTAAAACGAATGTTGAAAGTTGAAAATCGAATGCTGAAAACGAATGTTGAATGTTTAAAACGAATGTTGA
>JAASAO010000603.1:0-38413 GCA_017311375.1 Mytilus coruscus
TTACTTTATTTTACGACCGCTTCGTCGATGATGGTTGGCTGTCCCGCAGTATCATCCACCAACTGTAAAATGTTTCGACAAAATTGTTTAGATTTATCACGCCGATATATTTGACAAAATCGTACGTCAGTTAAAAAATTATAATTATCTAAAATGAATTAATATCGTTATCAACGGTGTTATGTGGTCGAATCTTTACTCTCTAATTCTCAGACTTTTGCTGTTGCATTCATGGAAAGGTATTACCTCGCCTGGTATCGTCACAAAAGAACACGATCACTGTGCAGATAATTGAAAAAGAAAGACAACGTTTGCCTACCTACATAACCGTTTATAAATCATAAAATAAACAGATTCTATAACCGTATAATATATCTCGCGCGGTAAGATGTTTCTCCTCTCAGTACAAAAAATCACCAACCACCCTTCTCAAATCTCTGTTTTAATGAATCAACAACCCCTCTAACTAAATCTTTATTCTAATGAATCAACAACCACCTTTCACAAATCTCTAGCTTAATGAATCACCAACCCCTCTTACTAAATTTCTGTATTAATTAATCACCATTATATACCTATGTGGAGTTATTTTCTTTCAGAACGTCAGGTCATTCTTTTGAAGAATCAACCCGGACGATACCAAGTTTCAATGAAATTTGCTTCAAGGCAGAAAATAATGACCTGTGTAAGGTCATTATTTTCCTTGATTTAAATGCAAACTGTAATTTACTTAAACATTTAATTCGTTTGATAGTATCGCGTGCTATGGATAAAGACATAAACAATCCTGTCATCTGTTTTAGACACTAATATAACAAACCAGATTTAACAAATTCATGTGTAGGATTTTGAAAATCGTATTGAGTCACATTGTATTGGAAATCATACATTGACCTATGGATATTCGTTTTCGTGTTATATGTACATGTATCAGTATTTCGTGCTCTATTCGTGTCACTTCTAAATTTATTACATCTATAGATACCTATACCTTTTACTCTATCAAATGATCAAATGACCAAATATTTTAATTTCTATAGAATAACAGCCACATGCTTTATGATAGGGAATGGGAGGTGGGATATGATATTTAATTCTGACTAAGTTCTCGGTTTAAAAAAAATGTCATTCAAAAGTGAAAACAATATTTCCGAACAGCTCGTTAAAAACTGTTGAAAATTAATCTGCTTTTCCGCGATGAAAATGTCACAAAAAATAGAAAAAACATAGCATCCCCCTTTCTTAAAATAAGTTGAAAATAAATTACTTACAAAGTGACTTGTATTTTTCATACACCGTAACAATTCATTTGTGTCTTGCTTCATGCATTTAGTGATATTTCTTTTGTAACTGGATAAAGATTGCTAAAGCTTATATCTAGATTAATTAGTGAGTTTTATTTCACGTTTCAAATGAGCCGTAGGGCGTATTAAAACCAGTACGGATCAGAAAAGAATATCCCACTTTAGTGTGGTCGGTAAAATATGATTGAAATCTTGCAAATCTTTGCAGAAAGTAATATTTGTTTACGGTATATAAGTCAAATAATGCATATTTTAAGGTTTTTCTTGTCGTATAACACACCTCGGGGTGTTATACAACAAGAAAGACCTTAAAATATGCATTATCTATAACATCCCTCTAATCAAATCTCTATTTTAATGAAAACCAACCTGTCTAATCAAATCTTTATGTTAATGGTTAATTTTAAGTCAATAGCCGAACATTTGTAAGATTTAATATATACGTTGTAAAATGGGAGAAATGTTTTTTAACTCCCTCAGGAAAGGCTGACTCAAGTTTGATTGCTATTATATTTAGGTCTCTTTTGTCTTATATACCTATATGGAGTTATTTTCTTTCAGAACGATAGGTCATTCTTTCGAAGAATCAACCCGGACGATACCATGTTTCAATGAAATATGCTCCAAGGCATAAAATAATGACCTGTGTGAGGTCATTATTTTCCTTGATAAAAATGCAAACTATAATTTACTTCAAAATTATATTCGTCTGATAGTTTCTGTTGCCGATTTGGGAATTTATTTTTTAAAGTTCAATCTGTGATAGGTGTAAAAAAAAATCGTCATTGCCCGAATTTTAATTTTAGAAACAAATAATGTGTAGTTTTGTTAATTTATCGCTACAATACAGAGACATTATCATATATGCGAGATGAATTTTAATGTAAATCTTTCATAACACTTTAAAATAAAGCCAGATTTAACATATTCGTGTGTAAGATTTTGAAAATCTTATTGATTCACACTGAATAGGTTGATTGATTGATGGTTACTTAGCGTCCGATGGCAAATATTTCATGCATGTTCAGGACGATACACACTGAATAGGAAATCATACTGTGACCTACATGTATTGATAAAAGATATAAGAAGATTTGGTATGAGTGCCAATGAGACAACTCTCCATCCGAGTCAAAATTTATAAAAGTAAACCATTATAGGTCAAAGTATTCGTTTTCGTGTAACATGTACATGTATCACGATTTCGTGCCCTTTGTGTCAGTTCTTAACTTTTTACATTTATGTATACCTTTTACTCTATCAAATGATTAACTAATAAAATATTCTTATATTCTATTGACCTCACAATGAGGCCAGGTGGGGGGAGGGTATATAATTATATCCTGATTATCTGTTAAAAAATGTATTGCTATTCAAAAGAAAATCTTCCTGAATATTTCATTCGATTCAATTAATTCAAAATTGTTGAAAAAATAATCCTTTTCCGCGATAAAATGTCATTACAAATAGACAAAAAAAACATAGCACCTCCCCTTTCCATAAACTAAGTTGGTACAATAAATTACTTAACAAGTGTCTTGTATTTTTACACCGTTATCAGATGGTAACAATTCATTTGTGTCTTACTTCATGCAGTTACAGTAATATTTTTATTGTGTATGGATAATAATTTCTAAGGTTTATATCTAGATTAATTAGTGAGTTTTATTTCACATTCTAAATGATCCGTAGGGCGTATTAAAACCTGAACGCATTAGAAAGGAATATCCCACTTTAGTGTGGTCGGTAAAATAGGATGCTAAATTTTGCAAATCTTTATAAAAACAATATTTTTTGACGGTATATAAGTCAGATAATGCATATTTTAAGGTTTTTCTTGTCGTAGAACACACCTCGGGTGTGTTCTACGACAAGAAAAACCTTAAAATATGCATTATCTATAACATATAGGGTTCTTGATGACGGTAAAATCGGAAACGCTTCCGACGCACGAAAGTTACAAATTTTATTTTTATTTCAAAATTATTGTATAAACTGAAACTTTCGGATGTTTGAAAAGCGTCGAAATATTCACTGTGTAGACTATGAATTTGATTATGTTTTAAATTGTTCGAAAAACTGATTGTCAAGAAAGTACTACCAGTATTTAAAATCAGCCAACTAAATCCATTATTATGAATTGTAACTGCTACGAGAATTATCTTTATGATCATTTGTCTTTGGCTGAAGGTCTCTTGCCCCACATCTCTTATACATAAAAATAATATATTTCAAAAGCATTATGTCATTGACAATTAATCAGCTCTTATATGATTTTTATAGTATGTTTACCTATGTATTAAATAAGGTACATATAAATAAGATGTTTTGTATCTTTGGCGTGTTGTGTTCTCCAACATTTGTATTTATTCACCTATACCATGCATACGAAACATAAGTCAAACATCTAATGTGGGCACCAGAAGTTTGAAAGACATATCATTAGATTTAATTGCGTGATCTTTACAAAGTATGTACCATTATATGTATATCCAGTACTAATAGACTGACATCTTTAGATATGTAGGTCGGATAGATTAAAGAACAAAGCCAATAATAAATCTGATGTTTCATAAGTAAAAACAAGTTATGCAAAATGACAGAAATGATATATTGGGAATATGTAATATAAGTTTATGAAATATTAACCCTGAAACACGATGAAGTTTAAAAACGAAAAGAGAAAACGAAATAGAGAGAGGCATGCAATTTTTAAAGTTATTGAATGATATCTCCTTCGAGCATTAAGAAATCCCTAGCATTATCTTTATAAGATAGAATATAAGGAATTCCCTAAGAGGGGTGTAGATATATAAGTTAGAAGATGAGTAATTCTTTAGCAGTGGTGTAGATATACAAGATGAAAGATTAGGAATTCACTAAAAGTAGTATAGATATATAACATAAGAGATAAGTAATTCCTTAGCCATCACGAGTTGGTTGACCGTTATGGAATATCTGTTTCACAGATGACGACGGATATGTTCCAATTGTCGTTACCACAATACCGTCCTTTTTTCCCCGAATGTGACCTACCGAATTTGTCTTATCACCGGGTTTGTACTTACATGAGCAACACGACGGGTGTCACATGTGGAGCAGGATTTGCTTACCTTGCCGGAGTACCTGAGATCACGCACGGTTTTTGATGGGGTTCGTGTTGCTCAGTCTTTAGTTATCTATTTTGTCCCTTTCGTTTTGTTGCCCTGGCATTGTCAGTTTATTGTCGACTTACGAGTTTGGATGTCCCATTGGTATATTTTGCCTCTCTTAAGGGGAATATATATATAAGATAAAAGATAAGGAATTCCCTAGCACTGCTATAGATATATAACCGTGGTATAGATATATACTATGGTAGTCAAGGAATTCGGATTAATTCTAGCAGTTGTATAGATATATACGATGGAAGATAAGGAAGTCCCTAAGCAGTTGTATAGATATATAAGGTAGAAGATGAGAAATTCCCTAGCAGTGGTATAGCATATAATATGGAAGATAAGGAATTCCCTACTAGTTGTATAGATATATAAGGTGAAGATGAGGAATTCCCTCGGCAATTGTATAGATATACAAGGTGGAAGATAAGGAATTCCCTACACTTTGGTATCTTTTGCTTCTCTTTAAGCAGTGAAATATATATATTAGATAAAAGATAAGGAATTCCCTAGCACGGAAGTCCATAGGCAGGTGTATAGATATATAAAATAGAAGATAAGGAATTCCCTACCAGTTGATGGAAGATAGGGAAGTCCCTAGGCAGTCGTATAGATATATTAGGTGGAAGATGAGGAATTCCCTAGCAATTGTATAGATATATGAGAGGGAAGATAAGGAATTCCCTACCAGTTGTTTAGATATATAAGATGGAAGATGAGGCATTCCCTAGCAGTTGTATAGATACATTAGATGGAAGATAAGGAATTCCCTACCAGTTGTATAGATAAATAACATGAAAGATAAGCAATTTCCCAGCAGTTGTATAGATATATAAGATTGAAGATAAGCAATTCATTGGATCAGTGGTATACATATATATGGAAGATTAGGAATTCGATACGAGTTGTATAAATATATGACATGGAAGTAAAGCAATTGCCCAGCAGTGGTAAAGGCCAATTAGATAATAGAATCCTGACAGTAGCAGTGGCAGAAAGATAATTCCATCAATATTGTAAAAATAAAATTCTTAATTATTTTTGATGCATTTTGACCTCCTTGATGTAAGCCAATATTACACTACATACATGTTGCACTTTTTTTGGACACCGATGGGCTACAAAGAGGCAAAACAAAGGCACGTTCGATTCACCATTCTGTGCATAACAAAAGATGTGGAATGATTGCCAATGAGACAGAGATCAAATGACGTAGAAGTTTACAACTATATGTCATCGTACGGCCTTTAATAATGAGCAACACCTATACCACACAGCAGGCTATAAAAGTCCCCGAAATGACAAATGTAAAACAATTCAAACTAACTACCTGATCTATGTATAATGCAAAATACGAAAAACAAATATAATATAAAGCAACAAACGACAAACGACAACCACTGAGTTACAGGCTGTTCATTTCCTCAGGATGGCCAAAAGCCAAAGTTCGAGGATGCAAAACGAAGAATATATACATAGGTATTAACAAATGTACACTAAAGAAAGGGATATGCCAGTTTTATCAAACCTAAGGTCAATGTTCAACTTTGTTCATTGTGATTGTTTTATTACTAATGAAATATCTAATTTTCATTTTTGGCAAATCCAATTTGGTTTTTTTCAACCTCATTTTATAATGTATATCGTTTGCTAGAATAAACATAAACATAATGTACTTTAAAACTGCTTATCTTCTAGTTTTACAATCTATGAATTACACAATTATTGATTCATTGATTCATCTTTAAAACAGTGGATGTATCAAATTAGTCTCATGCACAGTTGTTATGGGACATTTTTCAGGAGAATTATATGAGGATGATCACTAGTAACTCGAATTTAGCTTGAACGGACAAAAACGCATTAACGGCATTTAAAAGATTAATGAAGATTGAATAAAGATTGACAAAAATTAAAAATTATTTTAATGCATTTCAATCTATATCAAATCATTTAATACCAGTCAAATAGATTCCCTTGCGGTCATTCAAGTTAATTTGAGATGTGGTTAAGCTGCGTCAAACTAATTAGCCACGCCCCCGTTAAACGGAATCAAACTGATGTTAAGTCCTTTTAAACTTTAAAGTGTCCGCCTTTTTGTAAGGTAAATCACTCAAGCGGTACAGCATCCGCGGGTATCTATCGTTTAACCGTTCCGAGCGTTATCGATTTTAGTCAGAAAAGTAAAAATGTACCTCTTACAAATATTCACAATTAAAAGGAAATAACGACAAATACATGTGTAAACTAAGTTTTTTTTATAGTTAATGATGCCAGATTTTTAAAATGCAGCGAAAAGTATAATTAGTTTTTTTTTTTATTTGTAAACACGCAGCAGCTCTTGAGATAAAAAAAAAAAAAAAAAAAAACGTGACTGTGATAAAAAAAAATTATTTTGCTTGAAATAAAACGAGAAAGCTGGTAGTTATTTAATAGCCAATAAAGGTACCAAACTGAGCATGCATGATGAATGCCAATGGATATTGTACGCAAACATTAATCTTTATGAAGGTATCGTCTGATCAAAAATGTAATTTCGTCGAGAATATGCAATAATATTTGCCACGGTACGTTAAGCAAATTTAATTGAACCAATTCCGTCCCGAACTTTTAAAAATTCACATTAAAACATATCTTTTTTTTTTTTGTCTAATTCACCTGGAAAATTAAAATTTCGTTTAGCTTAAACAGTTTTAAATGCGCCCCGTACTCGTATACCGGATACCAAATATACAGGAACACTGTTTGTCTTAAGTCTGATAGTGCTCTGCTAGTCATTACTAAATTCATACGTGTAAAACTATACAATGTTACTCATCTGCCTTCAACACGAAGTCTTGGCTAACACCGAACAGCAAGCTATAAGGTGGCCCAAAATGACTAGTGTTGAACCATTCAAACGGAAAAACTAACGGTCTATATATTCGACTTTTGAAATACATAATCAAACAACCACCACTAAACAGCAGGTTAGGGCAGGTGCAAACAAATGCAGCGGAATTCAAAAGTCCAAATATACGAATAATTCTCGAGACTTAAGTGACATTGTTTTAATAAGATCAGAACCATGTATGTGTTAATTTTAAAGCAAAAGATATAAGTTTGTAAGAAAAATATTGACGCACCAATTCTAATAGCTAAGAAAATTTCCTTTTGCTAAACGATGATAACATTTTAACATTTTTGGTATACCTTATACTTCATAATCTATTTCTGAAACGACTTCTCGCCTTGAACATGTTTGAAATGTTTGCCACTGGACATTAAACAACCATTAATCAATCATTCAAATTGTGCTTTAAAAATGAATTAAGCCGCAAGTGTATCCATCAATGAGTGCTGTTGTTTGTTTGTCCATTTAACATATACTGAATTTGTTTTTGTCCAGAATTAATTCCTTAGAAGAGTTCAAGTATGTTAATAAATTCATAGGGTATCATGTGCTAGTTGAAATTTTTCAGTGAAATCAGTATTGTGTGTCCAACGTTCTTTCATGCATATCAAATATTGTATCCACTTTTTGCTGTTCGTAGTCTGTTAGTCCTCAGTCTCCAAACTTTAGCACACACTTATGTAATGACCAATCTCGAAAGGGGACATTTTTTTATTAAAGAAAAAATAAAACAATTTCTATATTCTATCATTCAATTAACCGATGTACACCTAAGATTTTCAACTATAGATGTTGAATTAAAAAAAAAACAATAATAAGTCCCAAATGTATTTTATGGCAAACATATCTAATGGGTTATTTTCTCATGCAAAATAATTATTTTTTTCATTTTTTTAAGATAATAGTGTAATCAGATATGTTCTTTGACAGGTGTCTTACGGTTCACCGATTTTCGGCAAAATCAAAGAAAATTAGCAAGTGCCTAAACATTAGTTTTAAGAATGTTGATGCTGTATTAATATATGGAACATGTCTTCATACCAAAATAGATTACTCACATTTAATGTTCTTGTAAATGAAATGGGGATAATGGACGTCATACTCAACTCCGAAATATATAAAAGAAACTAAAATTAAAATTATACATGACTAACAAAGGCCAGAGGCTCCTGACTTGTGACAGGCGCAAAAATGCGGCGAGGTTAAACATGTTCATATTTTTTTTTTCGAATTGTCTTTTTTGTGAAATTATTCAGCAACAAAATAATCTATTTATTTTTATTACAATGAAACAAGATTTTTTTAACGAAAGGAAGTATTTTTTCGTCCCTTATATTTAAAGGAAATAAACAATTTGTCAAAAAAAAATAAAACTCCGCCCATCATTCTCTCCCCTAAATCCAGAAAAGAATGAATTGACATTTTATTAAGAATAAAGGTGAAATCACAGATAAACTGTTTAACCTGTTTAACAGAATCGGGGACTAATATTTCTCTAAAAGCCCATGCATACACTAATACTTGTGTGTTTTTTGTTTCAGGTTGTTTCAATTATCATTTACATGTATGAGGCTATAAATGGGACCACCATTTATAAGTATATGAATTGGGTTTACAGATTTGAGAATTATGGGGAAACTAAGTTAATAAGAAGTGAGACAAAAAAAACTAGATAACAGAATATAGAGGTGGTGTAACCCGAATAATTCAGTCGTTATATTTCGCTGATCTACGATTACTACATAAATTCACAATTTTATGAATGTTGACATTGATAGAAATAGTTTTTGAAAATATTTTATCGAACTTTAATATCGTAATCTGTAAAATTCAACGAGACTTTTGTACCTTTTGCATGGACTGTCTCGGATATAACGATAACGCAAATCACGTGTATTAAACATGGTCTAGGCCTGAGGATATCATTTCATTATCACTTCCTAATATCCAATCCACAGACACGAGTCACACGACATCCCCGTATCTTCTAATTTTACTAGTATACGAATTACAAAAAAAATTGGCATTTACCAGTTGTTGACGCTAGTAAGAAAATGAATAGTTAAGTTCGAATTATTATTATTTTAAATGTCAAAAACTCTTTGAGTATTATAACAGATCATCTAAAAATCAAACTAAATAATTAGAAGTATCACAGCTCAGATCGGCCAATGTCACTCGTTAGAACTTATAATTATTTGAAATACTGACACATTGCTTGTAGTTTGCCTAACGCTAATTTGAATCATAAGATATTACTGTTTTAAAAACTTGCAGTATCAAAATTGAATGGCATAAAATAAAAAGAAATACATTGTGTATCTAAAGTATTTTCATCATTCCGGATGACCCTAATAATATTTACCTTTCAAATGATTTTTCTACATAAGGTTATATCTCTTCTATCTGGTCACTAAATTGCCCTAAAGCTAAATGTCACCGTCAGATGTATAGTAGAAGGCAAAAAACGCTTAGTTGTTAATTTCTGTGTTATTTGGTCTCTTGACGAGAGATTATACCACATCTCCTTATTTTTTTAGATTTGTTTGTGTTCAATGTGCAAACAATGCAAAAACATATAGTATCTTTAAAATGAAACGGTTTGTAGATATACCGCAAAGGACTTCTTAGTGCACTAAGGACACTAAAACGATGTTTTAAGACCACAAAAAACATGGATATAAGAGGATATGAGTATATAACTCATAAATATAAAGTTTGGTATCAAGAGATATTGTAATTTTGAAGTAAAATGACTTTTTAATCAGCGCGTGCCACTCGGCACGTGACCAACGGCTTATTGCAAATTCCCAATCATTAAGTTCAATCAACCATATCCAAATAACAATCGTCTTTTGATCGTTACTAATTGATTAATGATAGTTGTTGAATAAACCTAACGGTTTAGGGTGTTATAATTTCAAGCTGATGAAAGAAAATTAAAATTGAATTTTATGTTTACTTTGCCTTTGTTTTATTTTGTTTTGAAGGAAATTGCTTTAATAAACTTGTTTTTTTTTTAAAGAAGCCAGTTATGAGATATAAATTGAGAAAAAAATGCTTCTGAGATTTCATTTCCACATTTACAACTCTATAGTTTACATACTATCATTATACCTTGAAAGACATTTGAGAGTAAAACATATTCTTCAAACCCGATTGTAGAAGTGATATAGAAAGACTTCAAGAGGTAAATATTATTTTCAAAAGAGAATTAATAATCATATTAAATTGTCTTCTATGAAAGTTACCTTTATTACGGATGTCATTGTTTTTATTGTCATTCTCCGCCATATGTGTATTTTATATAATTATAAAATTCAATTATGTTATTAATATAACGCTGATGCATTTAAAAATAATGTAAACCATACATTCTTGCTTCTAAATAAAACTCTTATAATCTTATCCTTAGTAAATCTAGTATGTGTACCCATTAAAAGTATTTCGGTTGAACAAAATTACCGTTCTATAACTAAAATTTGGCCCAGTGATTTCAGAGAGAAGATTTTGTAAAAGCTAACGACGACGGACGCAAGGTGAGCTAAAAATAAGAGTAGGAAATACGCTATTACATAGAAGTAAAAATATAACAGACAGAAATACAAAAACACCATATAACTGCATTTATCATGTCTATAAAATATTTCAGGTCTGTAAAACATCACTATCAATCAAGCATATAAAAAAAACAATTTCTTCTACTTAGAATATTACAGCAGGTCTTGTCAACCACACCAAAACAGTACTTTTAAAAGATGTATTCTTATCATCATCAGATAAAATACTAAAATCACCATTACTTCTTTTAACTTCATAAAATAAACTTTCACGTAAATCTGCATATAAAGGACAGTATAATATAATATGTTTCTCATCTTCAATTTTACATGTTTAATCAGTATACAACGTGGATTCTAAACGGTCAAGGTTGAGCGAACATGAATTTCTATCGATTACACAGGTGACACTCATCTGATTAAGGCGCGTGTCGATAAAACATAAAATAACTTTCTAATTACAAAAGACCCCTCACAAAGAGATGATCATAAAATTTGAAATAATGTATTTTTACAAAGTCTATTTCTATATGCCATGTCCTTTGTGACAGCTGTATCATTCCACCAGGTCCTTAGTGCACATTTTCTTCTTCTTAGTGCACTAAGGAGGTCCTTTACAGTATTTCTACGAATGTGCTGCCTTGGAGCCTTTATATCAGGAGACTGAATTAACGAGCTTCTAAACACCACCTAGGCCGCCTTTGTGCACTAAGCTCCTGTAACTGGGCCAAGCCCATGATGGGATAGTGTTATGAATAAAAATAAACGTACCGTCAAATGTAGTTTTCCACAAGATTTTATATTATCTGATGTTTTTGTCAAACAAATCAAGCAACAAAGAAGCATGGATATTGAGCACTTGTATAACACTTGTACATACGTTTAATAATGACAACTATCCATTTTGTTATAAAAAAACATATGCATATTTTTTTTAATTTGAGGTTTCATATGACTTTAATACCGGCGTCACACATCAGCGTTTAGCTCCGACGTACACCGGGCGTGTTAAAAAATCATGTACGCTGCCAACACGCTAGTAATTTTGGATGCATTCAACTTGTCAATCATATCTGTATCGTGAGTACAACGAGCTTTAAGCGTGCATTGGGCGTACGAGAAGCGTACATAAGGGTGTATCGGGCGTTCAAGTAACGGATGGTGGCGTATGTATGGCGTTTGTCTAACGTAGATGGAATGCACGTTGGCATAAGATCAATACCTCTTTATCTCTTCTAATTACGAAAACACAAGAATTATTATTTTTAGGTTGAAGTTATTTCTTAAAGATTTATTGATCAATTAACAAGATGATTAGACATTACACAAGAAGAGCGCGTGCCACATTAAAATAATAATATATCTTTTTAATTTTAAATTAGGAATCGTTTTGAAACTAATTTTTATTAAGTTTTGAAAAAGTCATATTAATGGAAATTAGTTAAAAGTCAAAGTTCAAAGTCATAAATAAGTGTTCCGTGTAGAAATGTTTTTGAAAGTCTAGTTTGTTCATAATTTCTCTATGTAAAACGGTTTTGTAAACTTCTTTAAATAAATTCGGACCTTCCCTTATCTGATCACCAGCATGGCTGAAGAAATTGTTCCAAGATGTATTGTGAGGTGACACGTCCAGGTATTCAAGCGATTTCCTGACGGACTTTAAAACTCTTATTACACAATTACATAAAGCAAGTTGGTGCATCACTTGACCTCTGAGGGTATTGATCAGTGTACACGGCCGATAACTCGTAACTTTCCATTTTGAAAATATCAGGTGTAATATACATCTTTGTCTTGCGTGTCCGATAGTGATATACTATAGTCATTACTTATACGCTTGTTTATAAATAACGTTTCTGGTGTTAAGAATGATATTTATGAAAATCTTAATAATTCCCCGAAAAGATTTGATAAAATAAAATCTATTTACACATATTTTCTAAGGGTATATACTCGTTGTCAATAGATATGGACATTTGAAACATACACATTATAATTGATTTCACAAAATGTACGCACTTGTCGATCATTGGTTTATACGCCTTGAAAGAATGTTATGGAACTATAATAATAATAGATAGTCACAATTTAGAATATATACATGTATATACATGTTGAATATACGAGAGAAACATTTAGAACCAATCTGATTTAAAAACAGGTCAAAGTATTACTCGCTTTAATTTGGTTCGTCAAAGTTATGGACAAAGTAAAATTACAGATTTATCTTTCGGTTAGATTATTTCGAACAGTTTAAGAAATTCGTCATCATCACAATTGTTGGGTATAATCAGAGACATATGTCTAATGTATAATAATGTGAACATGGTTCTAATAGTACCTTATGTCAATTTTCCTGTTCCGACATGCATAATATATATGCCACTGGACGTACATTAATGATCCCCAAAAAGAATTTCTGAATAATATGATTTATGATAGTTTGTATGAATGTAACCATTGTAACCAATGTAACCATTATGTCAATGGGGGTTACAAAACAAGGTAACTCAATTATGGTGCACATTTTGTGCCTTATATGCCTTTTCTGCTCTTTGGTCGAATTGTTGTCGGACACATTTTCTATTTCCATTCTCCATTTTATTCAATTGGTTGTTTTCATTTTTGTTTTATCTCTCTCTGATGTTTTCGCAGAATTAATCTAAATATTTTAAAGAAGACATTTAACTCTTTCTTCTAAAACTTTTAGCAATAAAACCTAATTGCATGAAATTGAATTAGTATGTTATTATCAGTCTTATCACTTTTTCGGATGAACTTTATAATATTGACCCAGGAAATGATTTTTGACAGAATTTTATATATTGTAGAATTCGTTCTTTTTATCGACACATTAACTGATTTATTGCTGCCATAAAATGTTATTTTTCGCGACATCAAACTGTGAAATATCGGAAAAAAGATGCATTAGCTTAAAAACGAGAACATGGACCCCCTCTTTTAAAAATGGCGTTTGGCATGATACTGTATGATGACAGAGACATATAAATACAATTCGGCGTTTTACGTTTCCGCATTAAAATTCTTACGTTTCCGCATTTTTATAGTACTCTTTTCCGCATTGTTTTTACATTGATTTTATTAAAGGTTATTTACGTTTCCGCTTTTAAATTTTAAATGTATGCCCCCTCTAACTCACCAACTGGGTGGAAGTAGGACTTCGAGCAGGATAAGTCTTTATGACTAAAATGAAACTACAAATGTATCAACTTAAAATGATAAAAATCACACATGGTCATATATCAATTAAAAGTCAATGTTCAGCACTAAAAGTTTATATATATTTTAAGCGTTAAGCGTCAGTATACTATTATACAGTACATGTAGCACAGTTTAAAGCGGTAAACTTGTAGCCAACTGACTTTATAGTCTAACCTCGTATTCTATTCTCTACCATAATTGACAAACTGTTCGGATACGAATTCAGCATGTTCGCGATCACTTTTACGAACTGGTGCTATTGCTGATAAAGACCGAATTTTGATTTAAGTTGTTGTTTGTATCTTCTGCAAAACTTCCATAAAATAAATATAATTGTGTGAAATGCATAGAACTGGGAGAAACGATTCCGGCCCAGTTGTGGTTCTTTTGGTTTCTGTGTCGGGAGGAGATGACCATATTTGATAATAAAGTCTTATACCGATATATCATTATTACCATTTTTTACAGGTGAAATACAGCTAAAAATGCGGAAAAGTGGTATCTATTTATTTCGGAAAAGTAATGCACGAAAATGTGGAAACGTGAACTGGATTTTTGCTACAAATGCGGAAACGTAATACCCCCATACAAATTACACCCATACAAATTACAATTACTATATGTCTCTGATGAAGATTATTCGTTCCAACTTTTATGAAGAAAACCGACTTTTTCAACTAGATAAATAAACGACAAAATGCATTTTTTTCTTCTAAAATCAATTTCTTTTAACAAATTGGATTTTGAATAAGGATTGTTACACAAATGTAGAGCCCAATTTTTTAACGAAGATATTCCTTATCTCTTTATCGAAATCCGCATATTTTATCTTTTGAAACAAAATTTAAGGAGACAGAAATGTTCAATCAACTGAAAGTTTTAGTAAATGTCGAAAACTTCAAACCCATTTATCTTTAAAATTCAACACATGAAGATATAGATATAATTTTATTACATATTCAAGTTGATTTTGAAAAATTAGCTTGTATGTAAACTTTCGTAAAAAACACTGTGTTGTTGGTCGTTTGCCCATAATTGCCCTAAAGCTAAATGTCATCGTCAGATTATGAGGGTCTGAATGGGGATTAATTATTTCTGTATTCTATCATTTTAGGCAATTTTTCTATCCGTTATACCTTTTGCCAATCATTCATTATTCCATATATTCTAGTACCTCATCATTTTCTTTTCTATATATTTGTCTGGTTATTTTCTGTTTTCTTTATTCTTTTGTTAATAATTTTCATCCACAACGTCATGTATAATGGAAGACGATAAATATTTTAGTATACATACCACCCGTTGTCAATTCTCCCTGATATACAAACCACATGTAGTTATTTCTCACTTGGACACAGGACTATATATATATATATATATATATATATATATATATATATATATATAGAAGTCTATAAAAGGACCAACCAGCAAATTTACTATGTACCGGATCGTCTAGAATAGACGATACTGTGCAGATAAGGAAAAATTATATAAGTCTAAAAATTTGCACAACGATACTAATATAAGATGGTATTATACGAAGATGTTGTTATTAAATCGTGTTGACAAATATTTCGGCAACAAATAGCCTTCTTCGGTGTCAATGAGTTTAACAATACTGATTGTAGGTTAAAATAGATCAATAATACAGGTAAGTTTTAATCTATTGATTTTAATCCATAATCTCGAACATCATAATATAAACAAATCTCGATACTCTAATATACGTGACTGTGTATATTTACATTTCAAAATGAGTGAAAAACAAAACTTAGTATTTCTTATTGATGCCGTTTGGATGATGTACATTTAGTTCCTTTATCCAAAGCTTTCCCGAACCTGTCGCTGGGCATCACTCCAGTGAATGTTCTGTTCAATCACTAGGATTTTCATGCGATTAAAGTCATCAAGTTTGTGACCTGATTGTCTGAAATGCTGAGAAACTGGGAGAGTGGCTTCTTAGAGATATCACTCCTATGGCCATTGAGGCGTTTGTGGAAAGGCTGCTTTGACTCACCAACATATTGGAGGCCACAAACCGAACATTCCAGTATGTAAATAACGTTCATACTTTTGCAAGTAACATTGCAAAATATCTTATAGTTATTTTCAGTTGCCTTACTGTGAAATGTTGATGAATGCTGCATCTGTAGGCAGCATTTGCAGCGTTTTCCTCACACGAACGACATTCTCAGAAGAACTTCTATTATCAGACACTTCAGCCCGCACTAGCAGGTTCCGCAGACTGTTGGGTTGCCTAAAACTATCCAAGATTTTCCTGAGCCTCCCATGATAGCTTTTAGGCAACCCAACAGTCTGCGGAACCTGCTAGTGCGGGCTGAAGTGTCTGATAACAGAAGTTCTTCTGAGAATGTCGTTCGTGTGAGGAAAACGCTGCAAATGCTGCCTACAGATGCAGCATTCATCAACATTTCACAGTAAGGCAACTGAAAATAACTATAAGATATTTTGCAATGTTACTTGCAAAAGTATGAACGTTATTTACATACTGGAATGTTCGGTTTATGGCCTCCAATATGTTGGTGAGTCAGCAGCCTTTCCACAAACGCCTCAATAGCCATAGGAGTGATATCTCTAGAAGCCACTTCTCCCAGTTTCTCAGCATTTCAGACAATCAGGTCACAAACTTGATGACTTTAATCGCATGAAAATCCTAGTGATTGAACAGAACATTCACTGGAGTGATGCCCAGCGACAGGTTCGGAAAGCTTTGGATAAAGGAACTAAATGTACATCATCCAAACGGCATCAATAAGAAATACTAAGTTTTGTTTTCACTCATTTTGGAATGTAAATATACACAGTCACGTATATTAGAGTATCGAGATTTGTTTATATTATGATGTTCGAGATTATGGATTAAAATCAATAGATTAAAACTTACCTGTATTATTGATCTATTTTAACCTACAATCAGTATTGTTAAACTCATTGACACCGAAGAAGGCTATTTGTTAAGCCGAAATATTTGTCAACACGATTTAATAACAACATCTTCGTATAATACCATCTTATATTAGTATCGTTGTGCAAATTTTTAACTTATATATATATATATATACAACTCGTCTAAACATCAACCCAACAATGTCAGATCTGTAAATTTGCTTTCGCAAATTTTTGTTCTTCCTCGCCGGGATTCGAACCCATGCTACTGAGATATCGTGATATATATATTACGTAATAGTAGCGAATGGAATTTTATCGCACTGGCTTGTTAAGTGTATTTTGATCTGACAACAAGAATACATTTGTTTATCATAATTTTTTACTTTATCTAAAATTAAGAATGGAAATGGAGAATATGTAAAAGAGACAACAACATGAAAATAGAAGGCCACCAATTATGTTTGATCATGTTTTAGTTTCGAAAAAGGCAGAAACCATCGTATTTTCAGAAAATCTCTACAAGGATGATAAAAGTTTTAACGACCTTGGCTGGCTATACAGACTGAGCCCTCGCACAGTTGGTATGTAAAAGTTGCCGAATTTAAGAAACTTTATCAAGAGATAGGCCTTACCTAGCTTTAGGCCCCGGATTTTAAAAAATATCTATTTAGGAACCAAATTGTGGCTTCTTTATATTTAATTTTGTCGAAGAGAACAATTACACAAAGTGCAACATGCGAGAAGAGGTTTCATTTTCGCTTACATATTTTTTTATTGAAGTAACTAATCTTTTGAGGTTACGCCACGGAAATATATTTCAAATGAAAAGGTGCGATTGGATGCATCCCTAAAAAAAAAAAAATATAGGGATAAAATTACGGCTATTCAGACAGCAATCCAACATAAACACAAGTAGGTTATCTGACATATAGAATAAAAGCTTAACTTTAAGCATAACCCGCGCTGATATCAACTTTCTAAGTTCTGAGTAAAATTCAACATACATGTAGGACTCTGAAACGTAAAATATATGAAAGTTTTTTTTTTTAAGGTACGATACATGGAGAGTGCCATTCCCTAAATACATACGAGTCCACAAACTTTTATCATGAATGTAAGGGTAAATGAGGATCTCTTTAGAGGAACAAAGTAAAGATGCATGCTGAAGCAAGAATAATTTCCACACGAAGAACATCAAACAGGACGATCTCTCAATTAGTATGCAACTGTAACTAATACATCCATAGACATTAACACTAGTTAATGCTTTATATACTGACATTAAAACAAATACACTGCTCATATAAAATTTGGTATTACTTTCCCGGGAAAAAGAATACGTTTCCGCTATAATTCTACGTTTCCGCAGGAACATATATATTGACGGGACTTGACACTAGCTAATTGTAGCCGATTTTATCGTCGGGTCATAGGTAATAAAGATACGGTACGGAAACGGACATGTGTTAAAAACGTACTCGCTATTATCCTAATAATTTCTGATAATATCAATAAAATGTCATTCAAACTAGTTTTACAGTGATGCAAGTGTATCAAACTTGTATTCTGTCACATCAAATTTGTTATAATCGCATTCATTTGATCACAGAATGGTACAGAATGCAAACAGGGTAATACAAAAATGGCGCCGATTGCATTCCCCAATTCCAAAACATTATAAAACACTTCGCATCAAATAAATCATACTTATTTTGGTCATTTTATATGACAAAATATATCTTCTTTATGATAAAACTAGTTAGATATACTGTTCCCAGGTTTCCGGAAATAAATACCTTACTTTTCCGAGAAAATAGTAACGATTCCGGTATGTTGAGGCAAAAGTAGTAATATCTTTTAAAGTCAAATCCCAAGGAAAGGATGCACACAAGAGCTAACAGTTCACATTCTGGTATGTTGTGTGGTTGAGTTGCTGTCTCTTTTACGTCTTTATCACATCTCTCTTCGTATATGCTCGCGACTTTGATATCGTCATGCATGGACACAATACTTCACTATTCGTTTCATTTTCGTATTTTGACATGATTAATATACAAATAAGAAGATGTGGTATAATTGACAAATTCGAGTATTTATACTACATAACATAGGTGGTGTCATGATCACAAAACTTTCCAATAATTTTGACATTGATCATCAGTTATATTTTACTATTTTGTAAATTTGAGTTATTGACAAACAATCGCAGGTCTTTATTTGTAGCACGTTCCTTCGTTCACGTTTCCGCAAAAGAAAAAGTGTTTCCTTCTCGCACTTTAACAGCCCTTTCCGCAATTATTTTCAAGATAATTTCATATAACACATTATGAAATCCCGACCAATGAAATTTATTTGAATATTAAACGTGGCCTACGAGAGCACCTAGATTAAACTTGGGAAGTTAGAATAGCCAATTATTTTTTTTATCTAGTAATTATCGCTAAAATATGCCTTACACAATTATATGACAGAAACATTTTATCCGACGTGCTTTACAATGTTTAAGTTACCTTTTGGTCTTATAAACGTTTTTGAATGCCGCAAATATAAAAATTAGGGTTTTTAAATATTTCTTTTGGGCCAGGGCCGACTGTGCAAGGGCTTTATAGCCAGTCCAGTTCGTCAAATGTTCATTTATTGCAAGAATTATTTTACATGCGGACATAACGAGAATGCTTTCGTAACCCCACTTCAATTTTCATTTGTCGTTTGCTGCTTTTACACAAATAACACACATTTTAACCAGTGACCGGTATTACAATTTTACAAAGGTTTAAAAGTTCATTGAGCTGTTACTTTAATTACAAGTTTTAGCAAGACGAAACTGTTTACTAAATGAATTCAACAAATGTCAAGCTCATCTATATCAATTTTATTATTTAACAAAAAAAGGTTTTTACACCACATCTTCCTATATCTTTTTAATTACAAGCTATTTTAAATGTCGGTATAAATGTTAATGTTTTTTTTTTTTACCAAAAATATAATATGCATCTATTAAAACTATGTACACAATGACTAATTTCTTTTCCTTTTACGTGCGTGTCGACATCAAAATAATAAGTACGTCAATACAGGAATACAGAAAAAAGAGGAATGGTAAATATTCAGGAATACATTAATTCTACGATTACAACAAGGACACTTTTATACAGAAATATAAGTGATCATTTCACCTCTCAAATGTAATTCAAATCTATTTATTGTCTATTGATTAAAAAATTATCTTTCACTTCTAGGTTTGTAATGAGCACAATTACGACCTTCTTATTATCTTTCCGGTTTTATTTTTCGCAAGTATATTTAAAAGACCATACCTTACTTACATGCCACGAGTTTTCATATTAGTAGGCAATATTGAAAACGAATAATTTGATATAAAGAGCTATTTTATTTTAACAGATTAACACTTTGTGCTTTTAAATCGTGCCTCAATATTTATAAATTTAGTTATATATCTATTGTTTATTCGTTTATCTTAATTGTGAAGCATGTTTATATAATCAGATTAAAATTTTTATTAAAGTCTCACCACTTGTATAACATTATACATTCCAATTATGAATATACATATAAAACATTACGTATAACATTAAATATTGGAAAATATATATAAAACTAACCACCAGTAAAATATCTTAAAAGGATAACGCTCGGAGCGGATTAATGATAGATACACGAGGATGCTGTTCTGCTTGAGTGATTTACCTTACAAAAAGGCGGACACTTTAAAGTTTAAAAGGACTTAACATCAGTTTGATTCCGTTTAACGGGGGCGTGGCTAATTAGTTTGACGTAGTTTAACCACATCTCAAATTAACTTGAATGACCGCAAGGGAATCTATTTGACTGGTATTAAAATGATTTGATATAGATTGAAATGCATTAAAAATGATTTTTAATTTTGTCAATCTTTATTCAATTTTCATTAATCTTTTTAAATGCCGTTAATGCGTTTTTGTCCGTTCAAGCTAAATTCGAGTTACTAGTGGATATATTATTAAAATTAATATACATTGTAATTGCCTATTCATTGGTCTGGTAATTTTTCGCAACTTCTTTATCTTATAACTTCCAGTTCATTTAGTTCTGACAAACCAATACATGTAACAATATCGATATAAAACTGCACATTAGAATTGATCAGAATTGAATTTTGCATTGAATTGAATTCTTCGCATAAATACGGCTTTGCTTTCCTTCTTTTTCCTCGTGGGAATAATTGTGTACTGAGCAATTGCATTTGTAAACTTGTTGGCTCCCGCAGTAAAATGTACTTTAACAAAAAGGTAAATCGTTGAATTGATCATTGCACACATTTTTTTATCAAATTCTTCTGATATTAAAGTAAAAGCTTAAAATTTCAAATTAAAATTAGATATCATTTAATTAAAGTTATCATTTTGGGACATGCTTCATTATTTTCAAAAGAAAATAATTTCTTAACACATTTATAATTACTATTTATAATTATATAATATTATTTAAATGAATCTCTTTTTTTTTTGCACAATAAAACAAATTAAAAACATCAATGCATATCACATTTGTATGATTTTTACAATTTTCACAGACATCGTTTAAAAACGACTGAATTTTAGTGTGAATATTAACAAAGGTTGTGGGGTCCGGTTTGGGAGTGGAAAATGGCGATAAATAATGAATATCAAAGGTATGGAGGTAAACCAAAGAAAAAGAGTTTTGAGGTGTTGTGATGATACACTACAAGACCTGAATTTAGAGGCGATATATTGCAAAATGTTTGAGCCTACATACTGCAAATATTCAGAGGTGACACAGTAAAGGAGTTTAGATGTGATGTGAAACGCTACAAGAGTTAAGAAGTGATACAACGCTAAAGCATTTTGCATTGTATTTTCACAGCAATAAATTTAATACTTTTATTAAAAAAAATCACGTGGCAAAATTTCAAGAAATCTCAAATTAAAAGAGAAATTAAATTTTGTATTGCACTTTAACGTGCATTCTATTTATTTATACCAATAAATGTATTTCATGTTTAAATTAATTGTATTTCTATTTAAGATACACATTTTTGATCTATATACCAGTACAACTCATTTTAAATAAATCAAAGAATACAAGGAATAAGTCTGTTTTTTCGTTTGTTGTTTTGTCATTAATAAGACCGTTGGTTTTTTGTTTGTATTGTTTCACATATTGTCACATCGGGGCCTTTTATTGCTGACTATACGCAGGGGTTTTTCTCATTGTTTAAGGCCGTACGATGAATTTTGTATTGCTTAAATCCACGTTATTTGGACCCTGTTGTCACATTAATCTATTATGTCTGTTTAAAATATTGAAAACAACACGTTTAATAATTCCATGCGTCCGAAGCGCTTTTCTGGATTTACCTTCATCAGGAACGCTCAATGCCAAACATTTGAAATCCGAGGGATGTATAAGTACCAAAACAGTTGAAGAGCTATATGACAAAAATACCTAAAAGAAATAGCCAAATTCATCTAAGGTCAACTTTGCCTGAGGGAGTTGAAACCTTAGTTTCTTTATAATTTCAAAATTTATAAACGGATAATTTTAGAAAGGTTTGTTATAAATCATGTCAGTACCGAAGTACTGGCTACTGAGCTGATGATACCCTCGGGGACTGATAGTCCACCAGCAGAGGTATCGACCCAGTGATGTAAAAAATTGAAAACAACACGTTTAATAATTCCATGCGTCCGAAGCGTTTTCTGGATTTACCTTTTAAGTTGTTCACCCAATTTGTCAATATATCGGAATTATAAACAACTGTCATACAAGTGGGAGGTTAAGCTAGCTATAAAACCAGGTTTATCCCACAATTTTCTTCGGAAAATGCCTGTACCAAGTCAGGAATATAGCAGTTGTTTTCTCTTGTTCCGTTGATTGGTAACGTTTGATTTTGTCAGTTTTTAATTTGCCTTGGATTTCGGTATTTTTGGTATACTTTTTTTAATTGTCTAAATACCATAATTCCTTATTTTATATTCAAAATAAAGAGTACGACTTATCCTAATTGGTCTTTGTATGAATTGATATCTATTTATTACTAGACTGTGACAAAGCATTGTTTTAGATTGATAGGCAAGGGACATCTCTCAAAATGCTACTATTGTCGCATATAAGCAAAACAATTGTATTTTGCAATCTATCAAACTAGTCATTTGAGATCTCAACTTACCCCTTTTTTTCTTCTCGATTACTGAATTTAAAAAGTTATATATGTTGTACTAGTTTATCTTTAAAATAACCCTATGCATCGTTTTCATAATAAGTTAACAATTTCTAAAGCTATATAAGATACAAATTTTTAATTTATATGATAGTGCAACTCATTTTCGATAAATTGAAGAACACAATGTGTTTACATTTTGATTTATACTTATGATTTTAGGTTGTTGAGATCTCGTTAATGTTAATTCGATATATGGACAACCCCATAATTTTCTTTATTCTTGTGCACACATTTAACAAATAAGATTTGCTATAAATATATAACTTATTTCCATCAAATAAACTTACCATTCGTTAGTATGAATACAAAAACGTAAACAGTCACTTGTATTAAATATCACACGTTTAGTTCACAATGTATCACGTATTATAAAATGTAACTTCCTCACTCATTTTTGTGAAATTATATACTGTTTAACTTCAATTCTCGTATTTAATATCAGTCTAGCTGGAAATAAATTAACAAGATAAAAAAAAAAGATGTGGGGGTGTTCGTAAATTCAATTGACAACATCAAAAACTAAATAAAAGCGTTATTTTGATAATCTAAAAATTAAAGATTGTAAAATATATACAATTTTCTGAAATAGAATCGAAAATACAAAAATATTTAAAATACTTTTAAAATCTTTTTCACGTTTACGTAATTAGAATACATTTAAGTTTACCAACTTATAGTTTCCTGTTAATTTTTAATAAGCAGTTTTGTTTAATATGCTATTTTACACGTTAAAACCTGCTGTAGAATAACGATAATAAAAAAGAACCATTATCAATTGCATCATATTCTAGTTGAAGCCTGCATTGTAAATCTGGTAAATTTTAACGTACATTTCTTTATGAATAAATCAAGGCAACAGTAGTATACCGCTGTTCAAAAGTCATAAATCGATTATGCGAAAACAAATCCGGGTCACAAACTAAAACCGAGGGAAACACATCAACTATAAGAAGAAAACAAAGGAAGAACAGAAACACTGAACTGCAACAAAAACAAACGCCAACATACATAGAAACGAACTGTTTAATAACAACTGCCATATTCCTGACTAAAAGGAGAATTGTTATAATGGGACAGTATTACAATGTCACTAAAAACAAATACTTTATGGCTAAACTCAGTTAATCTGCTTTACTTCCTTTTAATAGAAAATTTACCAACTCTTACCGTTACATTACTAACTCTTACCGTTACATTACTAACTCTTACCGTTACATTACTAACTCTTACCGTTACATTACTAACTCTTACCGTTACATTGATACTATTTTTGCTTTCTCTGACTATACTTCCGAAATTTAACCCAGTTAACTAACTAAAAAAATTAATATGAACAGCAGTAGGTGTCTCTTTTTTATTTAGATATTTCAGTTTCACTAGCGAAAGTCTATACTAAAATTAACAACAGAAAAGAAGACTTTTCGTTCCCTATCTATTTACCTCTTCATTAATGATTCCTTCGCCCCTTCTTACTATGTATGTGTTTTCCAACTCGTTCGCAATGCCCTGTCCTTGTCAGTAATGACCGTAATATATGTACAAATATAAAGTATGGGATTTTGTCGCCAGCTTCCCATTGTGAACTGTCCATTTCTATGTAGCAACATTCCAGCAGCGCCTGCATACGGAGTATATATCTCCCAATTGATACGATATTCCCGGGCTTGTGTTTCCTATCATGATATTCTTGATAGAGGATTGCTGCTCACAAGGAAGCTATTAAACCAAGAGTTCCAAATGGTGAAGTTGAAGTCATCCTTCGTAAATTTTACGGACGCCATCACGAGTTGGTTGACCGTTATGGAATAACCGTTTCACAGATGAAATCAGATATGTTCCTTATGTCGTAACTACAATACCCTCCCTTTTCACGAATGTGACTTACCGAATTAAACTATTTACCGGATTTGTAATAACATAAGCAACACGACGGGTGCCACATGTGGAGCAGGATCTGCTTACCCTCCGGAGCACCTGAGATCACCCCAGTTTTGGTGGGGTTCGTGTTGCTTAGTCTTTGGTTTTCTATGTTGTGTCATCTGTACTATTATTTGTCTGTTTGTCTTTTTATTTTTGGCCATGGCGTTGTCAGTTTGTTTTCGATCTATGAGTTTGACTGTCCCTCTGGTATCTTTCGTCCCTCTTTACAGAAATCAAAAGGCTGATTATTGTTAATAAACAAATCTGTATCATAATCTCAATAATTACTTATTAATTAGTGATGTACATGAAAGTATGCTAAAACTTAGTAAACATTTTAGTAATGAACAAAAATGTTTAAAAGTAATTTTCCTTACATAGAATTGTTAATTCTTAATATTAGTTATATTTATTAAAAAAATGAATTCTTCGATTTTATGTATTGCATTTGTGATTAATCACTGAATCCTCTTTAAAATTCAGGCCAGTATTTCATATTACCCAGTATTGCCCAGTATTACCCGGTAAAACCCAGTAAAACCCGGGTTTTCCCAGTATTTCCCACTGGGCTGGGCAATACTCATAAAACCCGGGTTTTTGCCAACCCTGCCATAGAAAGAAGTAACACTTATGTATTACATCCTGTCGACGCATTTGTTTTGGCTGTACACAAAGTTATGTTTTCTAAGGCTGCTGATGAGTCTAAACACAACATGGTTTAGTATACTTAAAAGAGATAGGGCCAAATTCCCCGCTATTTATTTCACACAAGGCATATTTTCCAATTGTCTTTCAATCTTTAATAAAAATTTACTCTATTGTAGATTCATATAAGTTCTTTAAGATTTATAACAAAATATTTACGTATTTTCGAACATGTGACCAAATTATAAATGCCTACAAATACTTAAAATAATTAGCAATTTTAATAGAATATTGAAAAAATGAATAGGAAGGACATTTTCATTCAAAACCAAAATTTTGAAGAAAGTATTTATGTATTAACACAATTAACGATACCAATTTTATGGCAACAGATGTGCATTTTGACATCTCGTCAGTGATGCCCGAGAACAAACTTTTTGAAAGTTCAAAACGTGTACAAACGTTGAAGAGCTGATAAAACTTAAAAGGACTAAAAGTAAAGTAAAACCCGGACAAGGAATCTGAGCTATCCATAAGGGAGATTTTTTTTAATATTATTCCAAAATTTTAATACAGCAAATTTAAATAAAACAGTATGTGTGTGTTCATACCTGTGCCAAAGTACAACTGGCAACTGGGCTGGTGATACACTCGGGACTAATAGTCCACAAGCAGATGTCACGACCTAGTGGTAGTAATAACATAAACGATACCTATTGTATTGCACCAGATGCGCATTTTGAAAATTAATGACTCTTCAGAGATGCTCGAGGCCAATATATTTGTACAAACGTTGAAACGCTGATAAAACTAAAGGGAACAGGAACCTGTTATTCAGTGGTTGTCGTTTGTTGCTGTCTGTCATATTGTGTTTTTCGTTTAATGGTTTTTTCGGTTGCATTGTTATATTTGTCATGTCGGACCTTTTGATTGCAGACTTTACGGTATAAGATTTGTCCATTGTTGCAGTACGGTGACATAACATCGCTAAAACGTCATTTGATCTTTGATGGATAGTTGTCCCATAAGCAATCAAACCACATCTCCTTATATTACATGAACTCCGCCACAAATTTCATTACCATTTACCATCATCAAAAAATCTTTGTTTATTACGAAAAAAAAATATTATTTATCTAATGCATTCAACCAAAAGAAATTTACTAGGGGCATTTCGTGTTTTGTACATGTAACATTGTCTTTGAGTACAAACCATGATCTTTTAATGAATATATATGTTTTTCTTCACCTTATTATTATTGTGATTGCCACTTTTTTCTGACTATACCTAAAATTTAAGATGTTTGATCAGAATCCAAGACATTTGTATGGATTTATAACAAATTAAGTACATAAAAATTGTTTATATTAGTATAGAAGTGTACTTGAATATGGTGAAATAACTTTTTTATAAATGATATTAACAATTCCACAATTGTTTTAATGTAATACATTATATCTAAATAATGTATAATGATTTATTTAGAGATATCGAATAACAATATATTACAGTTACTTTATATCCAAATAATCTGATGAATAGTTAAAATAAAATAAAACACAACGACAAATGTTAAAGGTTCAAATGGTATAGAACTCTATATGTTATACCTAAAGACAAACCCACTTTTGAATATAATTATATTTGGAGATTTAATTGCGTGATTTACAAACAAACATAGGTTATTACCTTGATACATTATATGTTATCAAACAATAAACAATTGTTATTCTTTTTAGTTCATCATATCGGCAACGCATTATAACAATATCAGGTGTTAAGGTCAAATGGAGAGACTGCCAGGGTCAATTTAAGTTCACACGTTGAAGTCGTTAATTTGGTTAAGAATATTTCGAAGTCATTTTGCTTTGAATGATAAGGTATACCATTAAGTTATATGAAACAAAATTTATGATATAAAGCAAGCTTTACTTTTTACATTTTCTTTTTCATAACACTGAAACGTACCCTTCTTTAGCACCTAAGTTCAAACTGGATGTTTGCGTAATCTTTAGTTTTCTTTGTGTTGTTTTGCAGTCTGTTTTTTGTCTCTTCGTCGTTTTATGATTAGGCATGGTTTTGATGGTTAATCTTCTTCATTGGAATTATATTTATACAACATTAAAACAAGAATTACATCGCTTGGATACATTACGTTACAATAACTTCTATGATGTTCATTTTCCGCGCTTTTTCTTTTTTCATCATTTTATTTACTTCCGTTGGTACATAGTGTTCAGTCCGTCAGTCGATTGAGATCTGCCTAAGTGTGGCCAGGGGATCTCAAATGTCGACTGAGAGGAAGGTCTGGCATTCATAGTCACTACGATGGCCGTTCATTCGTTCGTTTGTGATGTGGCTGTTCTGACTCACCAATATACTGTTTACCACATTTACACATTAAGAGATACACAGTATTTGTAGTTTTGCAAGTTACATTGCAAAATATGGTATAGTTCGTACCAGTGGAGTGACTGTTAAAAGTGTGGGTATTCTGTATTTGCTTGCAAGTCGGACATCGTGTGTTCCCAAAACCCTTGTTAAAAATTACATTTGATTCGTAAGATTTTTTTCCAGAGCTGCTTTTGATAATTTTATTATTATATTCGTTCCTTCCTTTACAAGTGATATTCGGGATAGATTTAACTAACACAATTTTTATCATTATGTATATAAACTGGTTAAACAGTTACTGAAAAAGAGTTTGTAACTTCAAAATATAATGTGTTATGGTTTAGTAAATACACTCTATAAATTAAATTGATGTATAACATAAATTAACTTGATGTATAAAATTATATTTGAAGGTTTATTTTAATGTTAACTTGACAAAGAAACAGTCTATAATCGAAAACATAAATCAAAATTAACTATCATATTTGTCTGTTAATTTCTAAATAAATATACAAAATTCTAAATACGTGTTAAATGTACTGTCATAAAATGTAATATATTGAATTTTAAAATCTAACAGGAATAAATGTGTTGTTAGATCTTTATTAAATACTGTGTTTAAGAAAGTTACGCCAAAAATGTTTCAATTGTATTCGTCGCAGATAGTGTTTGAAGATGATAAACCTAGATGTATAGTAATTTGCATATTTGAGAGTCAGCCTGTGTACTAAAACGTCATTCAGTTCTTTTTTTTTTTTTTTTTTTTATTTTGTGTTTTTTTTTTTTCTTCTAAAAAATCGTAAATTTACATCTTTTCTAAAATTTATCATTTCAAGACATCCGACACCAAAATGTATATTCTTATCCAAAAGACTTTATAATTAGTTTGTTTTCGATACATTAGTAATTGATGGTTTAATATTTTTCGAAGATAAAGTCTATAAATCTTCCAAATCCTATTAACGTCGTAGTTCTATAGCTAATACGAGCATTCATAATTTGATGAAATATTCAGAAATATTGTGGATTAAATGCGTGGTTCATCTTGACCCATGAAATCCACGAAAATTGGTACCAAACGAATAACAATGAATCCATAGTATGACATAATCATTTAATTTGTTTATATATACATTGTACTACATATTAAATGTTGTCGCTACCAAATATTGAAGCAGAAACTTCATATAGTACTATGTGTGTACATCCAACCTTCCATCAGCGACTTGTTATTTTTCGATGGTGGAGCCCCGCTTGACAGTCTCCCGAATTATCAAACAACAGTATAGTTTCGTTCCCACACAGTGATTTTGTACTCATTTTGCACATGGAATCATTCACATTTGTTTTCAAACTTAAATATTGTATATGACTTTCCAAGTTCTTTTTGTTTATCAAAATTGCAACTCCAACTGATTTCAAAAATAGTATAAATGGCTTATAATTAAATTAGAAATTTATTTGTAAATAAAAACATTCAGTCTGTAAATTGAAATCAAATTATGGATTCGAATTAACAATAATTGGAACAATAATAATAACATACACCAAGCTATTTGAAGAAAAGTGCCCATAGTTCAAAATGAAACTAGTATCGCTACTTTTAATATTTCTTGTCAATCAAGTCTACCATTTGATTCCCGCTTTAATATGACCGAAATAACAAAGTCTAAAAAGGGTCATTTTGATATAAAGTTGCGAATTTACATGTTTTAGTAAAATCGAAGAAAGTCTGTATCCAAAGTGAGGTTACTTTCAGCAAAATTTTCCCTTTGGTTATGGGTGTCCTTGAGCATTTTTAGGATAAATACTCAAAACTTACCTATATCGTCAAAAATGTGGTTTTTATGTTATCTCCAGGCGTTTATGATTCAATGGTCTCTTTAGATATACGTCTTTATATTGTTAGAACCGGAGAGAGAGTACAGATATGGAGCTGTGACAAAGTGCATTTTATTAAACATGAGAGACAAACAATGGCCTTAGTGTGAAATAAACTCAATGGAAATTGATCCTTCCTTTTTGATTTAAAGCCTATGGTTTTCGTTGTGCTGAGGAAAAATCAAAACATTTTACGAGTGCAATACGATATTCTACCAATAATAATATCCATTGATACAATATTTATTTCATAATATTATTAATCGAATATTTTTAAGGATTTGATCACATGTACATTTGTATTTACTCAGTTTGCCCGCCAATACTTTTGTGTTTAGCTTTTCGTAGGCCAAAAACAGTATATTGTACATGGCACACAGCATGTTACTAAAATACATTCTAGAAATCCCCAAGTTTACATTGTTCATGCAATAGTTGTTGATTAAAAATATAATAATTGTAGCCTTTGGTTGAGGTCAATACGATGTTATACCGACCTAGAGAAGCATATTGACTGAGGACGAATGCTTTTCTTAGGTCGATATAACCTCGTATCGACCTCGTACAAAAGTTATAATTGTATAGACTTAATAGAGTATAATATGTTTTGATACAATTCTATACCAATTATTACATATAACAATGTGATTATCAAACATAATCATAGATATTGCCTTCAATTCTAGATCTTCTACTCTTGCATCAACAACAATTCGTTCCTTCTTAATCCCAAATATTTCTGTTCATACGAGGTCATTCGGGTCCTCTTTAACTAATTGACTTCGAGAATGTTATTATGTTAAAGCTTACAGAATTTTTAAAGCAATTTGAAATGCTTAATCCTTTAGATATTTTTGTAGAAGAATGATAAGTAGTTAAAATGTCGCCGCTTATTTTAAAGAGATCTTGCAAAGAAATCTACGGGATATGTTTGGTAATATATCTAATAATAACAAATATATACTTTTCATCCTGATATATATATTATATATATATATATATTTAGAAACTACCCCTTTACAACGGGGGCACTTGCGGACGGGGTATCCACAAATGCGTCTAACAGCATATGCAATGAATATATACAGACAAGTAAAAAATCATATGTCATTTTCAGAGTTAAAAATTGGTACATTATAAAATAAGACAGCTTACATAAAAGGAATACACATTATGTACAACATAAAAATAATTCTAACTAAGAGTTACGTTTAAACTTTAGGTTCCAAAACCAATGATCTGTGAGAGTATACATTTCGCTCAACATTTTTTTAATGAAACTGTCCATATTTTTACTAATATAGTAGGGATCAACCTGATAAAGATAATCACCAATCAGTATTTGTATTCTATCGTAGGACGATAACTCTGTGAAGCAGAGGCCCAGGAAAGTAGAACTTAGATATTCATTTATATCAGTAAAGAATTTATTTCGGATAGAAGAAAATCCAGAACACTCAAGTAGGAAGTGTTCAACAGACTCGTCAGATTTACATAAACACATTTGGAAATGATTCTTAAAATATCACATACAACGAAATAATCTAAGTTCTCGAGAGTACCATCAGCTAAGTAATCAGTTCTTTGACCCTTTAAGTGATTTATACGACTATTTAAAAATTCCCGTTGATAATTTAAGAAATTATTGAACTTATTAGACAAAATACTAAAAATGTTGCTTATTTTTTGTAATACGATATTTTGCACTACATACCATAGACTATATAAAATGGCTAGTTGTAATGAGTGTGCTAGTTGTAATGCTTGACAAGAATCTGTGAACATCATGGGTAGATTGTATTTCAGGCGGGAAAAAAATAATATCACAATGATGAAAATTCATAATAATGCGTAAAAGCAATACAAGGGACACTATTAGATTTACGTAATCAATAATCATTTACTACTAACAATTAAATGTTCATAAATATAGAGATGTGTTATTGAAGTATGATTCAACCTGCAGGCATTTTGTACAAAGTATTATTTCGTATCCAGCATTTATAAATCTGAAATATGGAAGCAGATAAAAGAAGTTGTGAGTGTATTAAGCAGACACTTTCAAAGATCTGCCATGCACAAAGAATTCCCCAAAGATTAAACAGTACCAAGCTATGAAATTAGGCAACCACTGACGAGTTTGGAGGCTTGAGACATGCACATAAACATGTAGCGGGGTTAAACTTGTACTTTTGTTTTATAGATATAGTCCTCTTCCTAAACATGTACATTAAAGACGATAAAATAAAATAATAATCAGTACAGAGAAAGCACTTTTTCTTGAATAAAGATTAATAACAAAAGTACATAAAAGAAAACTAAAAACAGAAATTAATAGAATACGATATAAAGAATGTCTGCAGTAACTGTAAAAAAGATCAAAGTGTATTGCCAAAATAAAGATTTACAGAATTTCAATGAAGAAACATCACAAAAGACCTGTAACTTAAAATAAGAGAATTGAAATGTTAGACGTCACTGCAAATACGTGCATATCGAAACAACTGGAATTATTATACTTCACGTTAAAATGCCAGATTTTGATTGGCTAATACGAGGGAGATAATTTACTCTATCCCATGGCTGAGCGGGAGACAATTTTTTGAATGTCACCCTCTCGTGCAGACCAATCAAAAATCAATAATGTAAAGGACAATGAATTGAATTTGCATCAAATAATTAAAGACAATACTCAATTTCTACGTTTTGGCTCAGAACCTTTTCATATACTGTCAAAATAATAAAATAAAAAATTCTTGCTTCACTTCTGTTGATTTTTCTAATACCTGTAACGTTGTTATGTACGTGACTTCATAGTAAAATACTTTAAATTTTATGGACATTCAGTATAATAAATTAAATAACACATAGCTGAGAGGGTGATAGAGCAGATTGGTACCCCTCGAAAAAACATTGTCAACCTTGGCTTCGCCTCAGTTGACAATGTTTTCTCGGGGTAACAATCTGCTCTATTACCCTCTCAGCTATGTGTTATTTATATAATGAACACTGCATAAGGATCCAAGGAAACATCACCATCAAGGAAAGGTTATATATATGGTTATCCTGTAAATATTGTTCCTTGATAGTCAATTTGAATAAAGGCAAAGAGGCATAAACTTATAGATGTTGTTAAATTGAGGACAGCACAAGACAATACAGATTTTACATATATTTTATTCTGTGATCGTTCGACATTATAATAATCAAACAAAATAAAATTCTTCAGAAAATGTTTGATCTAATGTGGTGCTATGATTCCTTCAATCAAAATATATTGACATTTTAACTCTGGGGGATAGTTGTCTCATTGGCAATCATACCAAATCCCCTCTTTTTTATGTTACAAGTATATGTTTTGGTAAAACATGAATAGCACCAAGCTTTAGAAATTAACATTTTTCTGTTATCATTGTTTTTTTTTTTTTATATATATATATATTTACTGAATTCATTAGATTTAACCTAGACGTTTATAATAGAATATGTGCCTTACCTTTGGCCAAGTAATTCTTATTGGAAGAAAGATGTCAAATGTAAATGTTCAAATAGTAACAAAAAATACCACATAAAGGTGTAAGCCGTACTAGGCTCATATTGTTTGTTGTTGAAAGACTTATGATAAAGATATCAACCTTGTAATGCTAGCATTCATAATAAAGATACATAGAATAAAACATATGTTTATTCATTACGTCTAAGTCAATGGGTTGATAGATACCAATGACATATTACTATTCAAAAATGTTTAAAAAACATGCTATTTAATTTTTGATACCAGATAAGATACGTTGCCGTATAAGTGTCATACTTAATACAAGTACAACAAATATAAGTACGGTATTGCTGAGGAAAACAAACACTACGCTTGTTTTATTTTAAAATTTAATCTGTGTTACTTGTAAATACGTTTGGTTTGAACAGTAAAGCTCATTGTTGAAGAACATTTTGTGAACTTTTATAACCGTTTGCTTTTTATAAATTGAAATATTTGGGTTTTTATCTATTCGTTAGTATCTTAAATTTCTTTTTATTGCTATTATCAAAATAAGAATTTGAATTTTTGTAAATTTTAAAGGTCGACATTATTGTAAAAATGTGGATTGTTTTAAATGCAGATTCATAGTCCAGAAAAGTGGTAATTATCACTACAAATATAACTTATTAATTTCCTCTGCCCTCTTTTTCAACGTATCACAACTATGTAAAAGAGGGATAAACACGTGTTTAAAACGAAATGGATATGTATTTATACATCGTACACTAAAAGCACAAATCTTACTAATATATACGGAACCGATATATATTGACTTACACATAAAATGACGGCTTTTGGTATTTATTGAAATGGTTTAAAAGCTATCTGAATGATAGCAAACAAAGAGTGGTTATAAAATAGTCTTCTTCAAAACTTTGCAATATTTGAGCTGGAGTTCCTCAAGGGTCCTTGGACCCTTGCTTTTATAATATACATAAATGACATTTCGGAAAACATAATTCTCTCTACAGATTTTTGCAGATGACACGTCGTTCAGCTATACGGATCATGGTGCATAGCAGATAGAACTTGTGATAAATCAAGACCTGGATGAGCTGAACGAATTGTCAAGAAAGTGGTTAGTTTGTTAAATGTCTTTTAATCCTGATAAAACAGAAATTATTTCATTTTCGAATGTTGACATCCCAGAAATGAGTTTTCCATTTGATATTCATAAAAAAATGGGGTTACATTTAGCAATGATGCTAAATGAAATAACTATATTTTTAATATTTTTTTAATTAGTAGAAAAAAAATAGAAAAACTATATTTAGTTTTTATAATACCTTTTTTTAAATAAGCCAGTAAAATTTGGGAAAGTATTGGTTTTTGGTGATATTAACAAGCTGGAGCATTTACAGCTTCAAACTGTTCGAAAAGTAACAGGTTTACTTATTTTTACAAGCTCAAGGATAAATTACAAGAAACTTGGGTGGGAAACGTTGGCTGAAATAAGAGAAAGGAGGAAATATCAAATGTTCTATTATATTAAACAAAATAATATACCAAAATATTTGAGTAATTTAATTCTACCAACAATCCAATTTGGAAGTATGACTGTTTATCCACTTCGCAATGATAACGATATATTTTATTGTGCTTCCATTCTGCAGATTCGCTTTTACTAATAAAACATTTATACCATCAACTATACTTCTATTGAATAACCTTGATGCTTCAACTCGTGAGGCAGATACAAAAGGAAAATTTAAGTTAAAATCAAAAACTTAAATCCCAATAGTAATAATTATAATTATGCCGAAACAATATTATTATGGCAGTCGCAAGCTAAATATCATTCATATCCTACTTCGATGTTCGGCTTCAATTATGACCTTTGTAAAATTAAAGAATATCATTTTTGATCCATCTTGCCGCTGCGGTGTCTATCGTGAAGATTTGCATCATTTCATTTTTAAATTCATACCATATTCAGAAAAACGAAGTAAATTTTTAGAAAAATTTTAGCCGGCTCCCAAATAACAGTTACTGTCCATTAAATATAGAACTATTTAACTCGGGTATTTGTCTACTTAACCGGAGAAAAATGAAAATATCTTTAAACATATATTTTATATAGATAGTAAAACATGGTCACACGCACATCATCGTCTAACTTCAGTTTTTTTGTGTGTTCTTCTTCTCTTTTCTTTCTTCTCTTCCGCCAATTTAATTTTCTTTCAAATTTATACAAATGTTGAAATAATATTTAATGTATGCATGCTCTAATATATTGTATTGCTAAATATATATGATGGAGCAGGCTCTATAATATAAAAAAGAAGATGTGGTATGATTGCCAATGAGACAACTGTCCACAAGAGACCAAAATGACATAGAAATTAACAACTATAGGTCACCGTACGGCCTTCAACAATGAGCAAAGCTTATCAGTCTGGTTAACTAGTGTCTAATCCAATTTGTATTTATGCAAATAAAATGTTAAAAGTATGGGTCTGAGAAGCCTAATTATTACAACTCAGCTACCATTAGAGCAAATGTATCTTGCTTTCTGATGTAAACAGACTTAGAACATCTTTGATGATAAATCAGGTCGTTGGTTTTTTTTTCCTGTAAATAAAAATAAAAAGATGTATAATTGCAAACGAGACAATTATCCACGAGAGTCCAACTGACAGTGGGCAAACACTTCTCCGTGTAGACAGCTATAAAAGGCCTCGACATGACAAAATGAGAAATAATTAAAACGATAAAACGGCCTAATTCATAACTAAACAATATATGAAAAACAATTATGATAAGACACGAACCAACAGAAACCATTGAATTAACGGCTCCTGATTGATTGTTTCATATTTGATCACGTGGTACAATTTCTGCTTCCGTTCGGCAATGAAACATTAATTTACCATTGTGATGAATTCCGATAATCTGACATATTAAATAACTCGTTTGTTTTCAATTTAGAGACTTTATCCGCCTTTTAATGGCCCATCGCTTGAGACTTTCAACAGACGATTTGCGCCTTGAAACTTAAAACAAATTGATTGTTTTGGCCACATACACATACAATTAATAGTCCGGGTGCATTTAAAACAACTTTTTGTTTCTTGCTTCACAATAAATGCAAACTTTGCATCAATCTTCTCGAAGTGACAATCTGCAATTTTGACAACTGTTTGCAATACACATATATTCATACGCCAAAAAGTGAAATCGACAATAATACATAAAGTGAATCCAACAAACGCCAGTAACACAGAAAAGAGTTTTGATATTCTGTTTATATATTAAACTATTAATCGACGTATTTGAATATAAAAATGAAGACATTCGTTTAATCTGTGCATCGTTCAGGCACGCGGTTTTTTTTTTATTCAAATACGGCGATTAGTTATACTATTAATATTCCCGGCCAAAAAAGACAATACCCTAATTCGTTTTGGTAACTGTATTATTACTGAAAGAGATGCGAAGGAAACCAAAGGGATATCCAAACTGTATATTACTGCTTATGTTTACAATTTCATCCAACAAATTTCGAATGTCCAGCTGATGTTCAAACCACGAATTGTTCATAATTAATAACACATCATAACTGCTAGCCGTGTGCATAATGTCGTTCCTTCTCTGGTATATAATGTCTTACATCCACGTCATTGGACTCTGTTGGATAGTTATCTCATTGACAATCATTAAGATAAAAACCATAAAGGAATTTCTTTTATTCAAAAGAAAAAAAAACGTCATTCTAATCTATCTAACTGTATTTCCAGCATCCATTAGTATTGGAGAACCAGTCATACTGTCAGCACCGGAAGTACAAAGAAACGACACCAGCTCAGCAATCTAAAATACGAATAACAAAATAATTGTTGATCAAAATATAAAAAATTATAGAAATAGGAATAACATATATATCAAAAACGTTAAACAACTTTGTGTGTCCGAAGCACTTTTCGTACAAGTGAGAGGTTTAGATAGATATAAAACCAGGTTTAATCCACCATTTTCTACATAAGGAAATGCCTGTACCAAGTCAGGAGTATGACAGTTGTTTTCCATTCGTTTGATGTGTTTGAGCTTTTGATTTTGCCATTTGTGAAGGGAATTTCCGTTTTGAATTTTCCTTGGAGTTCGGGATTTTTGTTATTTTACGTTTTTCTAGAATTACCTTCAGTAGGAAGGCTCAAACCTAAACATTTGAAAGCCAGTGATTTATGAATGCTTATAAACGTAAAATGCTAAACGACCAAAGAGGACTTATAAACCATAGCCAAATTCATCGAAGGTCAACTTTTTTTCCTGAGGAAATGAACCTTAATTTCTGAAGAATAATTCAGTAATGTATTCGAAATCAAATAGTAAAAGTGTTTAAGCCTTTCTGTATAAAACTTGACCTTGACTTTGACATTGTCATGATTATTTTTTTTTTTTTTTTTTTTTTTAACATAAAAGGCACCTGAGAAAGCATTTAGATAAAATGAAACAATTATGCACAACTAACTAGACAGTGAAATGTGTTTTAATGACTTATTTTAGGTTTATCGGAATATGCCCTTTACATTCACCTTAACATAATGACACATGATGCATGTACATTGTTAAGCGACATACATTGTCGCATGATTTAGGTACAAAGTAATAAACTTTCACCATAACCCAAAGTCACACAATGCATGTACATTATACATTTGTCAAGCAAAATTTACCATAACCTAATGTTACTCGAGGCTTGTACATTATGAAGCGATATTCGCTTTAACCAAATGTCACATG